>BQNB010122038.1:0-20355 GCA_026074375.1 Tanacetum coccineum
TGTTGAATGCAAAAGTTTTGGTCATAGTCATGATTTATGCCCTAAATGTGTTAGAGATGAAGTTCTCAAGGCTCCATCTATGGCGGTTAAACCTAGCACTATAGAGGATAATGAAGAGGGATTTGTTGAAGTAAAGAGACTAAAGAAGAATAAAGGTGATGCATCACGTTCTTTTGGTGGTATTAGGCTGCCGAAATCAAATTCAAAGGTCCATTGGAAGCCAAAGAGAAGTGTGGATTCAAAAGGAGGTTCTAATACCACATCTCCTAGTGGTACAACAAAGGAAAGTGACAAAGGGGTTAAGGTATCATCTCCTTCTCGTGCTAATCAGAATATGACCACCCCGTTGTCTAATTCTTTTGATGTGCTCAACACGGTTGAAAAGGAGGATGTGCAAAACCCTAAGGTTAGTGATCATGCTGGTACTAGTAGTTCGAATTTACATGTGAACAAAGACCAAGAGGAAAGCCTCTGGTCATGGTTTAATAAAGGAAAGGAAAATGCTAAAAGTAAGTCTTCAGAATTTGAGGATGAGTCTGATGATGATGAAGTTTATATGCCACATGGTGGTGGTTTTACAAATGGCATAGAAGACGATTTGGAATGTTATGATGGCTATGGGACCCATGTGTATGATCTTACGCCACAAGAGCAAGCCTTTTGTGATCAATATGATATCCGCCTAATTAGTCATGGTAGGAAGTAGTATGTTATGTTAGTTATAAGAATGGCCTGTCATTCTTATATAGTGGTTTGGTTTGTAGTTTTCTATGTGGCTTGTTAGTGCCCATGTAACGGGTTGGGTTGTAGGATTTCACCTACAACTTTTATACTTAAACGTCTTTTTGGAGTAATACAATTTACCGGGGAAACCCTTTACCCAAAAAAATGTAACAACCCGAGTTTCAGGTCAACGTTTATCCCGAGCAATGATAATTATTTTACTACGTAAATGATTTTAGTCGTTTATGCTATATAAGGTTTGGTGAAAATTTCCATTTATTAGGAAATTAGAAGCCGTGATTGAGTTTTTATTTGCTTTTAGCATCCGTGAAAGTTAGAAAAATTTATATTGTCGCTCCGAAAGCGTGATTATCTTATTTTTGTGCTTCATGGCGTTTCCTCCAGTTTTTGTGAAAACCGTGTTTAAAGGTCATTTTTACGTGATTTAACGTTTATTAAATGTTTTAAAGAAGAATGGGTGGGACGGAATAAAAATATTTACGAAAGTGATGTGACCCCGAGTCTTTGGTCGGTTTTATTAATGAAATAAACGCTTTGTACTAGTTTTGAAAGACTTAAAGGATGGAGGGGCTAAAAGTGTCAAGTGACTAAAGTTATGTCCTATAAATATCACCTACATACACTTATAAATCTTTTATCAAAATTGTTCTTCCTCCTCCCTTGTTCTTAGCACACGACCGGCCAAACAAAACCACCACCACCACCGTCAAATCTCCGACATGCAATAAAATCTAATTACATATTCTTAATCCTTGTATCAAGGCCTACATATCCCACTAATAAAATCCCACATGCAATAAGTATTTTGAATGTTTGAAATTTGGTCAAGTTCTTGTGATTTTGATCTAAAAAGGGTGTTTAGTATTGCTAGATTAGTGTTATTAGCAAGAGGTTTGATTGAAAAATGGTTTGGTTTAGTTGTTTGGGTGTTCATCCGATTTCAAATAACAAGGGGAACCAAAATTGATTTTTGCTATAACATTGTGAGTATACTAGTTACATTTCTAGTGTGGTTAATTTGATATATTGCGTGTTATATGTTATGTGCTATATGATTCAAGTGCGGAAAATATCAAAAGCGTATTTGATAATTAATGAAGGTTTGATAGTTTTGGTATGCTTAAATAAGATAGTTAAGCATGTTTTAATAGTTGGTTTATGTCAAAAGTGTCATTTTAATGGGTTTTGAGTTGATCAAGTTTGACCAGAAAGTTTGACCGCCTCGTGACGAGTCGAGAAATTTTTGAAAGTTATTTTTGATAATAAAAAGTGATAGTGTTCGCCTTTAGCTACGTTTCGCTAGGTGGATCGTCACGTAACGCTTAATAACGAACGTTTTATGGCCAAGTCAAGTTTGGTTATTTTTTGTGTAAAAGTCAACTACGAAGTTTGACTTTTGAGAGTCAAACTTGCGTATACTTTTGAATATTGTTTGTAATGAGTAATGAGTTTGTAATGCTATTTAATTGATGACGAAATATGAAGTTCAGATTATATTATCCTTACTTTTGGCAACTTTCTAAAAATAGAAACTCTATGAAAAACGTTGTGATATTGTTAGTGCGTCAAAGTGAAATGTTTTGCATCGCACTTGGAGATTGTAGTATATGATTGTATATAATGATATATATAGATGCAAGTATGCATTATATGAATTATTATACATTTAGTCACGTACCGCTATATATATATATTATATATGTCGCGATTGAGACGTGAAGTAATTTACGCTTGTTGATTTGACTGAATTGGAATATTTGCTTAAGGTGAGTTCATAGCCTCACATTTTAGATCATTTGATTGTTTTATAAACCCGCGGGGGGGATACATGTTTGTTTTTTAAAATCGAGCACATATGATTTTATGGTATGCTGGACCCTATTATGAGATTGTTTCCGCATAAGTAGCTATTGTTGAAGTCCCTTATTTCATAAATCATTAATTGCCTTGCGAGGTGGCAAGAATGCATTATATGAATTAATTTACTCTTAGTACACGTACCGCTATATATGTATTATAATAGAGTCCAGCTAGGATGAGACGTACCGCTATATACTATATATATATAAAAAAAATATATATATATAATATATATATATATATAAAGAAATATTATCTATATGCAAGTATGCATTAATAAGAAGTATTTTACTTCTCAGTCACGAACCGCAATTAAGTTATTTGCGCTAGTTGATTTGATTGAGTGGAATCTTTTGCTTAAGGTGAGTTCATAGCCTCGCACTTTAAATCTTTGATTGTTTTATAAAATTGAGAATATGTTTCGCGACGTATTTTGTCTCTTACAGTAAGAGCAATTGTAATCATATTTTTTTTGAATTTTGTTGATATGTATTATCGTTTGTTTTGTTGACTTCCCATCCGAAATAGTCAAAACGAGTTTATATCGAGTGATTTTCGCGTTCAAGCATGTGAGTCCATTCCATCGTAAAGAAATCGTCTCACCATAAGAGATGTTAAGACGAGTAAGAAAGGACGAAGCACTGGGACGACGCTCCCTTTAGGTGGGTGGAATGTAACAACCCGAGTTTCACGACGTGTATGACGATCGCGAAGTCGACGTCATAATTATTATTTTATAGATTCGTGTGAGCGAACGTCAACATTTAAATTTTATTTGTCGTAAATAATTATTTTCGTATTTTATTACGAACGGGAATTTGAAATTTTTATTTTTAACGTTTCGTAACTCGACGTTTGACCGCGCGTTCGTTAATCGTTTTAAGCATCATAAAAATCTACGAATCGCCTCGTTATTATTTTATCGACCGTAAATTATTATTTTTGAATCTTGTCGTCTTTGTTCCTTGTCCTTGGCCAAAGCCCGCGTTTAAGGCTCGCATTTTATTTAAATGGGTACAAGTTACAATTTAAATTAAACATTACACAAGATTTTAATTAGTAAATGAAAAAGAAAAAAAAATAATCATGCATGCTTGCTCTAGCTCTAGCCGACACCTAGGACCCCAAACACACTCTATGTATTTTGATTTCCCCATACATGCATAATGATTATTGATTTCTTCCAAGTTTAGATATAAACTCTCTCATAAACACATAGAACTCATAGACCAAAAAGAAAACGTGTTCTCTCTTTTCCTTGTCCTCCCTTGCTCGGCCGAGACTCCACACACACACACACACATAATCCATTTTCAATTTTTGATCTTGAAACACTCATTAAATCTCACTCAAAAATGATATAGCTCAAGATAGGAACAAAAGAAAATAGTTTTCTTGTTTCCCTCTTCTCTTTTTGATTCGGACGAGCCCCAAACAAACACACTTTTGGTGTTTTTATTTATCTAGCTACTCCATATTGTTTAGAAAGATTACTTAGGATCATCCATGGAAGAAAAGGTGACATGCATTAAGGTTTGAGTAAGTTTTGGGTTTATTTAAAATAAAAAGGTTTTGATTCAAGAAATAGTTTAAAGATTGGTGGGAAAATATTAGTGGGAAGTTTTGGATTCAAAAAGGGTGAAGGTTTTGGGTTCGGTTTAGGGTTCCAACCAAAGAGGGGGTACACCAAGGTGTATTTTGTTTAATTGGTCATTAACTAGTTAGTTTAGATTGATTCGGGCTTGATTTAGTTTGGTTTCGGGTTGGTTGATGGTTCGAAGTCACGGAAAAAGGCACAAAGGGACAAGTGTGACCATTTATCGATTCCGATCTTGCTACAATAAGCATTGTGAGCATTCTTTTATATTTTGTTTTGTTTGTTTCATTCATTTGAATTGATTTTGTTCGTTGCATGTGATGCTACAAGATCTTGCGCCGATTAGTTAGTTGATGTTATAAAATGATTGGGCGAGTTTAATATGAATTATAGGCCATATTAAATGTGCCGTGAATGAGATTTTGGGTCAAAAATGAGTTTTGGCCACTTTGTAAAAAGTAGATTTTGTGCAGAAACTTTGGCACGGTAAACGAGGGTTGAGATTTTATGAAATCTGATTTTGGACTAAAAAATATGATAAATCTTTCTTAGACGATCGTTTTGACATAAAATGGAGCTTCTAACTCCTAATAACAAAGAAACTAGAGCTAAAACGAGATATATATTGTAGGTGTAAAAACTCAGCATTTGTGGAAAATGCTAGTTGCTGTCAGGAAATTAAACGCTTCTTTTGAGCACCTTCGAGTCCGTTTCGGCCTTCCGGCGAAACACGAAAGTTGCTCGGAATGATGTTTTACATTCTCGTGAGGCTCACTGATCTTAAAATCGAGTAATAACGGGTCAAAATACAAGGTCAAAGTCTGCGTTTTTACTTAAAAGAGTCAAAGTTCCTGCAGAAACTTGCAGGGGCATTTTGGTCATTTTCCGTCGAGTTTCGGGTCTCGGCTAAAACTAAAAAGTTGTCAGGAATGTCGTTTTACATAAAATCTCTTTTGAGTTCGAGTCGTGAAAATGTGATATAACAGGTCGTTTGGAGCGGGTCAGACTTAATTATAAATATGTATAAAAAGTCAAAGTTAAATAAAGTCTAACGTTGACTTTTGAAAGTCAACGGGTTAATGCTAAACTTATCGGATGTTATAAAAGTAATTAAACGCTACTATTGTTATTAGTATAATAACTTAGATTTAACGATTGTTGCAACCAAGGGAGATTATAAAAATAGAAAGTTTCCGGAAATAGTAACTTCCTAAAATAGAAAGTTTCGATTAAACGATGTATAATATAAATAAAAGAAAGATTATAACTTAACTAAGTGGAGTTAGGATTTAGGACGCGCAAGTGGATTTCTTATCACATGTATGAATATATATATAATATATGCTTTTGATGATACGATGTACGCATCGTTGATCATACTTTTCGGTATAGTAATCGAGCGACATAATTATAGGTCGTGATCGTGTTCGTTGATTTTTCGTGGATTGTTTCAATTATTTGATCTTCGGCTTCGATCAAGGTGAGTTCATAGTCTCGCTTTTAAAAGTTTTAAATGTTTTAAACCCGCGAGGGGGATACTTGCTTGTTTTGAAAATGAGAACGCAAGATGTTTTGATACTAAATATGATTCCATTCACTATTGAGTATATGTCTTTCACTGTGTGACCGTTAGTTGCCTTGTTGATGGTGAACGCTAATGCATTAAATAGATCTATTAGGTTTGACAACCCTGTCCGGGGTATGAATCCGAAGGCGAGCACCCTGTAACGAACATTTTGTGGTTAGTATCAGGAAGAAGTGGCATACTTCTCGGATATTATTTCGTCCTACGGATGTGTTAAGTTTCGGTACATGAGCTCATTCAGTTGGAAATCATTATTTTATAACTTGTCTGACGAGCAATGTTATATGTTTTGTTGAACCAAATATGCATTCTAACTGTTGTTTGTAAACTCTATGAATTCACTCAACGTTTTGTTGACGTTTTAAAGCATGTATGGTTAGTTGCTGTTGATGGCTCGGATGAGACGGAACGCGGATATCAAGGACGGTGTCTCGGTGAAGTAGTGTCATAAACTAAATTAATGTTTGGAAACTAAGTCGTGTTATGACTTTTAGAAATGAATTTCTATGTTGGTATTGGGACATATGTAACTCTGATCTTTCTTATAAATGAAATAAAGTTTACTTATTAAACGTATCTTTAAACGTTTACTGGGACTCGTGTGTATGTATTATGAAGTAGCACCCCAAATGTTGTATTCCGGTGTGTATCGTATTTTGGGGGTGTTACACAATAATACCTTGTTCTGGGGCAAATTGGATATGAAAAGATATATGTTTGTTAACGTTCGGTGTCATGAGATTAATGCGTGAAAGAAAAGAGATGTTGTACATTGTATTCGTTGCAATGTTTTCCCGAGAACTAATTATGTGTTCAGCGATTATTTCTTATGGACTATTTTAAACTCTGTGAATTTCACTCAACAATTTTGTTGACGTTTTAAACATGTTTTATCCCAGGTAACCAAGGATGAAGGCAACGATGGCGTGGAGGTTTCGTGCGTGTGATGATTTTGGTGAAAGACTACTTGTGTGTTCCTTGTCATTCAAAAACAATATCTTAATGTGTTTTTAAAGAATGTCTTTAATTTGAAACAATAGATTTTCAAATGTTGTAATGGTTGCGGTTACGATTCTTGTAGGGACCTAAACGCGCTTTTCTCTGATTAATAATGGAACACATGTTTGTAAAACGTCTCATTTGGGTCGTTTTCTAATGTCTTGGTGTATTGTGCTATTTAGTAACACCCAATTGCTATTTCCGTTGCGCAATCCAAAGTTAGAGGTGTTACAGAACACTTAATTTAGTAACACCCAATTGCTATTTCGAGCGTTATATTGGTATGTATGTCTCTTGGGAGTTTTGTGGACCTTTGATAGTAGGAGTCGTTATGTTTTAGGAGTGTTGATAGTATGAGTTGTTATGTTTTGGGAGTTTTGGGAGTTTTGTAAATTCTTGGTTGACATGCTTGCCTTGCAACGCTTTATATGTCGCCATGCATACTTGTACTTTGCTATTGCTTATATACAAGCAAGCCTATACTATTGATTCTTATTTCGGACGCGTCCCAACATTGAGTTGTCGGACGACCAACGTCGAATACACTATTTTGGATATAGTATTTTAGTTATACTATTTGGGGATAAGCTATATGGGTACGCAACTGCTCAGTTGTTGCCCTATGATATTACGTCATGGTTATCACATGTCATGTCTTCCCCACCCTACATATCTTGGTTAGAAAGACTGAATACACCGCATTCTAAACCGACGAATTGGATTTCATCCTTAGTCGCATTAGGAACAACTCACTGATCAGCGTAGTCGTAATTCGAGGTCCTGACATACCATTTGGGCTTAGAAGACTACGAATGGAACAATAGGATTTATGAGAGAGTGATAACTTTAGGCTTAGTTCCTTACGTCAACCGTAGTATCAATATCTGCCCTTGTGTTGATGTACCGGAGATGGTACAAATTTGGATGACTCGAAATCTTTTCGCCAAAATCTTTTTGGCAATTCAAACGTTTCCTTGCAAACTTTATGAAGTACAAACAATTTTTGAGATTTTCTACGGTTGATGGTTTTAATATAAATCACTTTTGAACACATGTTCGAACGTCATTTTTCTTGAAAGACAAGGTCCATATCATATACGAGAATCGCGTAGGCGATACACAAATTTTTACAAACATCTTTTCACATGACCATAGTTCACAAGGATTTCAAACAATGTTGCTCCAAACTACATTTATGGTCAAAGTTTTATAATGGTTTACTTTAATAAACGTCACTGACAAGTGTTAAAAACCATGCTTCCGAGAAGGAACACGTACTATGCCTATTCTAATAAAGTAGACTAGGTCGATACACTGGACTAGCAGTTTCGTTAGCGAAATTGTTCACCTTGACCTACTAACACCTTATGGATTTTGGTGGTTGGCATATGATGAAATCTAAGTAAAACCTAGCCAAGGATTTACTAGTTATCACCCCATAGGAAACTCTCGTTAGAAAAGTTAAGCGACTTAGACGAGATGAGATTTGTAGTATGAGTTTGGTAGTATGAGATTTGTAGTATGAGATTGGTAGTATGAGATTTGTAGTATGAGATTGGTAGTATGAGATTTGTGGTATGAGATTGGTAGTATGAGATTTGTAGTACGATGGTTGGTAGTATGAGATTGTTTGGGGTTGGTTTGAGAATTGGTTAGGACTATTGTACGTTACTAAACAGAGTAGTTTCAGTGACATTAGATATGAACTGATTATTATCAGTCAGTAGTTGACTCAGATAGAAGTTGTAGTCATCATGGTGGTAGGAGGTATTTGTACGAAAGTTTGGAAAGTAATGAATGGCAGTATTGATTTATGGTTAGATGGATGGATACATTTAGTAGTTGCGGGCACTGTTTCCTATGCATATTCGCGTTATGATTCGTCACTCATGTTAGAGTGGATTTCCATTTTCTATAAGTATAGTGCGCGTAGAATTTTTGTTAAATACCGTCTCGGGAGCTGGAAAGGTATTCGAGTTGTCTGGTCTGACCGTTCCATTTGAGGGATAAGTAGTAAGCAGAAACACTATAAGATCACGAGGAGATTTGTTATAGTAATAGTGAGTCTAATTGAGGACCCGATCTTTTACAAAGTGACGAGATCCTAAGAGCCATCATGGCCCTTTAAAAAAAGGGGCAAGGCCTAGGATAGAGAGCCAAGTAGGATATACTTGGGAGGATCTAGTTGGAAGAGTTTAGATAAAAGTTGGTAAGCGAACTGTAAGTGACATTGAAAGAGCAGAATGCGAGTTGTACCGTGTGAGACATGTATCCCTGTGGGATTAATTACACTGATTGGAACGATTGGCAAAGTTGACGCTGTCAAATGCGTTAGGGTTTTGTTGTCATGTCGTAGGCTGGATCATATCCGGGCACCCGACCAAGAACTTGTGATTCATAGGTTAAGGGGAACCGTTTAACCGAGAGATAGTAGGAAAGACTATCATGTTGTGTGGATTGGATCGGGATGGACCATAAGGAAGTGTAAGGACGAAACCTTAGAATTAAACCTCTAAGGAAATCGAGAGGAAACTCGCTTGAAAGAGACTGAGTCGGTAGAGGACCACTGCGTTATGATAGGAAATGAAATTTTCCGTGTTGTTGTGCTTGATGATTTGATTTGAATTTCGGGGTGAAATTCCTTTAAGAGGGGTTAGACTGTGATAACCGGTAACTTTTTCAGGATCTTAGTATTTTAAAATATTATGATTTTATATCAGAGTCTTTTGATTTTGCCAGTCTTCTTGGTGAGAGAACTGAAAAGTTGACTTCGATTGACCTATTTTGCGTAAAACGGTTACGGTTTAACCAGGTTTTGGGAGAGTCATGAGTTTCGTAAGTGAATCACTTTTGATTCGTTTTTCTGTTTTGGAGTAGTTATGAGGTTTTCAGTGCTTTTCGGAAAGTTTTCTCGCGTTTAGCGAAAATCGTCACGCAACGCGTACCGGCATGACAATAAATTTGAAAAAAACGTGGTAAATAGTTTTGGGTGAAAATATCAAACTTATTTGATAAGTGATTTCGTAAATTGAGTAACGTTTGTTTAAAACGTAAATCGTTGAGGTGTGAATTAAGAAATTGTCAGGAAACGGGTGTTTTTGTGAAATTTAATTAAAGTCCGTAATGGTTGTGAAAGAGAAATTGTTGAGCGAGTCTAATATGAAAATACATATTTTGGAGTTGAGAAACTTTTACACTTGTGAGAAGGGTTTTGGTTAAATTTTAACTAAACTCGTATTTTCGAGTCCCGACACGTCCGTTAATGTTCAAGATGAATTTTGGAAAGTTTAATATGAAAATATGTCATGTGAATAGTCTAAATTAGTGGAAAAGTGATTTTTGAGTCAATAAAAATACAAGGAACTTTCGGGTCACATTTTAAGTCATGGATATTGATCGTTAAGTAACCCGACAAGGGTCGGAAAGCACCTAGGATTCCCCTAGGATGCTTGAACGTTTTTGGACCATCAAGGGGACACCAAGGCTTCATTTTAGGGATCTTGTCTACCCTTGGTAACATAAGATGCTTTACTAGCTTTCAAAACACACATAGTAACAAAAAAAACACACAAAACTCAAATTTTCTCTCCTCTCTCCCCTTGGCTGATTTCGAACAGCAAACACCCACAAAACACCTCTATTTTTCAAGTTTGGATCAAGAACATGAAGGTCTAAGTCATCCGGGTTGATACCAATAGGCGTGGGTTCATAAAAACAACGTTTGGGTTGTTGATTTCGTGTTAAATCTTCGTTTAAAAACCCTCTTTTGTAAATCTTTTAAAATCTTAAATTCTTGTCCTTTTTTTGTTATTATGGTGTCTTAATGCTAGTTGTACAAGTGGATCATCGTAAAAATCAAAACTTGAAAATGAAACATATTATTTAAGGGGGTGTTGGTTACGTCGAACTCAAAGAAAGAAAGGAACAAAAGTGGTCATTTAAATATTTTGGTTGTAGTGGTAAAATAACATTTCATAACAAGTGCTTAACTCAGATTATTGCGAAACTTAGCTTAAAAATAAGCTCGTTAGGGCTTATTAGTGTTTTTGGGCTTGTGAGAGGTCTCGGCCCAACAAGGGTGACAAGAGTGTGTCATGGGCTTGGCCCATTTGTTCTTGTCCGGCTTATTTCCTAGCTTATTAGAGCTTATTGGTTTATTCTAGGGCTTATAAGTCATTTTGGTAGCTTATTTGTGGTTTTGGGCCAAAAGCGTGTCACGCCCTAATAAGCCGAGATAAGCCGTGGCTTATCTTGAGCTTATTGATGCCATCATGCTTGGGTGGCTTATTTTATAGCTTATAATAGCTTATTTTGTTTTTCTCATTTGGTTTGGCTTATGTTGGTTTGGCTTATTGGGCTTCGGCTTATAATCGATTTCGGTTTATATTGTTTCGGTTTATTTTGGTTACGGAATATTATTGGCTTATAGCTTATAATGGTTTTCAAACTTATATTTTGGCGTCTAGTTTAAGATAATAAAACGAATTTTTAACATTTAGTAAACACGTTTTGGATCTTTATTGGGCCTTCAATAAGCAAAAACTAGTTGTTTAATACGTTTAAAGTGGATTTTTAAAATGAAACACGTTCGTGTCAATAATGAAAGTTGTTGGAGGAAAATGCGTTTTGTTAAGGTATTTTTGAGATATAGAGTTTCGCGTTTAGTCGGAAGGTGGTGAGAATTGGGAAAAGTATTTGGGATTGGGAATGCGGAAAAGTGTTTGGATTTGAGAATTTGGGGAAAGTGTTAGAGTTGAGATTTGAAATCTTGGGAAATGTGTATAAAGGAACGGGTCATGCCAAAATTTTGTAAAATCCTACACTTAGAAAATATTGTTAAAACTTATTTTGTGTCGATTCGGTTAAAGGACGAAATGTGACTATTAATAAACTTTAAGTGTCGAGATTTAACGATCAAGCGTGGTTATGATAAAATGACAAGATTTTATAATTACTCTTTTAAGCCGATAAGAAGACGAAAATAATAAAATATTATTATTTTATTTCACGTAGCATATATATATATATATATATATATATATATATATATATATATATATATATGTATATATATATATATATATATGTGTGTGTGTGGTGTTGTGTTACTTTGACGCTATGGAAATATTATTCTTTATTTCCCCGTCTTTGTAGTTGTACCTCCCATTCTTGTTGGACTCCCTTGAGTCGTTTGGATAGTTAACTCGTTTAGTCGTTGAATCTATTTTTGGAGTATTTCGTGTTGGTGTCACACTTCGCCCAAGTGCATCGAGTTGTTTTACTTAATTACCACACAACCATGGTACCAAAACGTTTTGTAATGGGATTAAGAGTTTTTGAATGAAAAATACGAGTTTTGTAATGAGAAAGAGATTTTGTAATGGGAAAGATATTTTGTAACGAGAATAAGAGTTAGTAAGAGAAAGAGGTTTTGTAACAAGAATAAGGGTTTTGTGATGAAAATGAGGGTAAAAGGAAAAGGATTTTGTGTGAGTAAGAACGAACGCTTGTACAATAAGATAACTTTGTACAAAATGTTAATTAAGTGGAATTAATGTTAGGTCGTAGCCGGGTACCGTTGTACATTATGTAGAGATTATTGATGCGTTGTGTAGAGATTATTGGTGCTTTGTGTAGAGATTATCTATGCGGTTATTATCATCTGTTAAGGTGAGTTCTCGTAGCCCCACTTTTCAAATCTTTTATGTTGGGGGAAAATAATACTCAAATGTGTTTTGAACTGTTTTTCTGAACTATGCGAAATGTGGTTTTGTTTTTGGGACAATTTATGTGCTTATGAGTGCTATGTGAATATATGTAATGTGATTTTACTTGCATGTACTGTCTTTGGCATGGAAAGGGTTATGATTTTACTTGCATGTACTGTGTTTGGCATGGCAAGGGTTGTGATTTTACTTGCAAGTACTGTGTTTGGCATAGCAAGGGTTGTGATTTTACTTGCAAGTACTGTGTTTGACATAGCAAGGGTTGTGGTCCTGCCCTAATATAGTGCTCCAACTGGTAGACCCTTTAGGTGCGTAAGTGACATATCAGTGTTACGACTCTAAGAGCATTGGGATATGCTGGTTATGACTAGCGGGGATGCTAGGTCATGGTACATTATTAGCGAGGATGCTAAGTCATGGGTTGTTTGCATATATTCACTGTCATACAGAACTATTGTCTACTGTTTAAATGATGGGCACAACAACTGGGTTTAAGGTCAAACCTACGAGCTCACCAATATTATTGTTGACGTTTTCGAGTATCATTTTCAGGTATGTTGTTAACAAAGGTAAATGAGGAGTATTAGGGACCAAAGATGAGTACATTTAGGAGTTTATTGGAAGACAACTATTTGACATTTTTTAAGGTTGCGAAATTGTAACTTTTGTAAACAAATGTATGGTATGATCTTATATCTTGTGCAATGTGAATCATTATGTCGCATTCCCGTGTTTTCGCCGCTGACGGGGTGTGACAAGTATGGACCCCTGCGTGGGCTTGTGATTGTAATAATTGGCAACTATTTGGTGTGTTCTTGTTGGGACTTCACTCAAGTCTGTACTTGAGATCGAAGATCATCATGACACTTTTCATTAATGCATTTTAGATTTATCTATTTTGTATCTTGTGTTATGATTGATCATTCTTCGTCGCATACCCGTGTTTCCGCCTATGTCGGGGTGTGACAACTATGCATAGAAAATCCATTTAAACCCTTATCTGTTTTGGTCCGGTTCATATTTAAGGAAAGGTCAAAATAGCTATTGACTGGTTCAAATAAAAAGATTTAGACCGGTTCAAAAGGTGAGAAAAGTACCGATGGACTCATAATTTCGTGCTCTTTCCAATGGAGTGCTCGAGGAATTTTTACGACTTCGTTTAAATCTCGATAAACGTGAAAACGTCGTCGAAACTCATCCGAAAATCACCGTTTTTGCTTTGTTTTTAATCCTTTGTACCCGCAAGACATAATAACACATACCGAACATATTTGCAATATAATTTAACATATTTTATGGTTATTAGTCCGTTTTAGAGTGTTTTCTGGTATAAAAATGATGTGTGTTTAAGCACACATCAGGGAGTCTTAGCATCGTCGAATTCTTTCTCTCTACATCTCGACGATTAACCTGTTTTTGGATTCGACAAAAAGGGGGAGAAATGGATTAAAACTCATTAATAACTTAAATTTTTTATTTTTATACAAAATGAGTTTATATTTTGTCATCATCAAAAAGGGGGAGATTGTTAATTCAAATAATGCTTAAAATGTTATTTATAGTTTTCGACTCCTTTACGTTTTGAAAATGACAAAATATAAAAACATTCATGATAAAAATAAATGTTTACATGTTATTAATCGTAAACTTCCATTTCGACATAAATCATTTAATGTATGGATAAACAAATCATTAAACATAATTAGTGATCAAGAAAATACTTTTTCTTCTTAATCCATCACATTTCTACAAAACTATATTTTTACATAATTACACAAAATAGTTTTGTTAAATAAAAAAAATGTTTTATTTAAAAACATAAATTTGAAATTCAAAATTTTCCCCCAAAACTGAATACAACTCACCAGGATAAACCTTCCTCACAAAAGGACAGAATCAGAGCGTCAGTCTAGAGCGGCCCCCTAAGTGGCTAGGTGGCCCCCAGATATATCTGGGACCGCCAGGACCGCCACCAGCTAACCATTGGGAATTCCTAGCTATAAATATTGCACTATTCTCAGCAGAAAAATACTCCTCTTTGCACGAATTTTTTAGTCATCTTTCTCTCTCTAAACCTTCTTTCTCTTACTAAATATCTTGATCACTAACATAGTTTAATCTTGTTTTAAGTGATCAAATCCCATCTTCTATCTTCTTCCTTCTTCTATCAAGTGCAAGAGAAGAACACTCGTATTCGCTAAGAAACGAAGTGTTATAGATTAGTGATTTCTCCTCTCTTCTTCTAAGATTTAAAACTCCCGATAGTGTAGATCTTGTGATTGGGTAGTACTTGTGTAGTGGTAGATTGGTTCTAGCTAAGATTAGGACTCGACATTTAACTTAGTGTCGGAAAATAACGTAAGCGACGTGTAAACGGTTTTCTCTGCCTGAAGGGAGCTAGTTGACATAGTAAAATCTCGAGTCGGATACTCGGGGAGTGGAGTAGGGCGAAGAAGAGCTTCGTAGCTGAACCACTGTAAATCTTGGTGTCTTGGTTTGATCGTTCTTTCATTTTTCTCTTTATATTGCTTGTGTAGTTATTACAATTAGATAATTATCTTTGTTGGTTCATATTGTTGATTGATTGAACATATACTCGAATCCAACAATTTTAGAAGTAAAATTTTAAAACACTAATTAACCTGTAAACTATTCAACCCCCCTTCTAGTTTCCACATCATCAATTAGAATCATCAGCTTGAACCATGTATAATTATAACTAAAAACTAATGCGGTGTAATCTTTCGGATTTTGTCATCACACCACCATATTTATTTGGTCATTTGGTAATGGGTGGGTTGGATGGGTTGAGTAAAACTTTTTTAGTATTCTTAAAAATGGGCGGCTCAGTGACCTGCAAAAACTTGTTCTTTTTTGAAGTTAATTAAAAATTAACGTGTAGCATAGAAATAACTATTATAACTAATTTTATATAACTAGTTTTATAACACTTTGAGTTTTTTTTCCTTTTGTGTAATGTTTTTAAGCGAAACAAGAAATTGCTTAACACGTGAAACAGACAATGTTTATGGCATATGTAACTGCCTTAATGCCAATATTTTGGTATGTTTTTTGTCATTCTTTGTATGTATGTGAATACCTAAAAGTATTGAAATTGTTTTGCTTTTATGATACAAATGGATGCACTATGTAATTCAAACGGATGCACTAAAGTGCCTCAAACAGATGCACTAATGTGCATCAAACATATGCACCAAAATTTTGTTGTATGATGTGCGAGTAGGCACAAACAAAAAGTTAGATACATATCTGATATATCAACTCGTTGAATATGCTTTTCTTTCTGTATGTATGTATAGAAATGTTAAAATAGTTCGACGAATTTGTTTTAGATTCTCTTTAATAATCATGTTTGATGTATCGATTTTATGAGTTTTGTGAAACGATGACTTATATTTGAATAGTCACTTTAAGCAAGTTTGAGAAAAAGAGCTTGGAAATGTGTTTACAAAAACTGCACACAAGGTGTTTAATAAAATTTGTAAATGATATTTTATAACTGTCATGCATTAATTTCGAACTATGATGCGCTTATTTTTCATTAATTACTTGTTGAACTGTGACGCACTAACAAACTGATGCCCTGAATTAGTTTGTGTGATCCACTTATATTTTACCCTAAATTAGTTAGGTTAAGTATATAAACACCTGAAGTTGGAACCTATTGCAAACAAACAGAACTTATCCACATCATAACATGATACATTTAAATGTTTTCACTAGAGATTATACCACATAACCAAATAACAGAGGTCGCAAGATGAGATGGCTTGGCGGGTTAGGTGACATGCTAACAGGTTTTGATTAAAGTACTGTTTTCCAATATATACATCATGTTCTACTATAATTTACAGGTACGTGTAATGGTTAACGAAGCTGAAAAGTTTGCAAACAAAGACAAGGAAAAAAGTGATGTCGTTGACACAAAGAACCAAGCTGATTTAGGTGTGTACCAGACAGAGTAGCAGCTTAAGGAATTAGTAGACAAAGTTCCCACAAAAGTTAAAGAAAAGGTCGAGGCCAAACAGATGCACTAAAGTTCATCAAACAGATACGCTAAAGTTGCGTCATTTTTTTTATCATGTTTCCCTTTTGTGTGTAATTTTCGTACTTACTTCCGTTTGGACATTTGAGATTGTAATACTTATAATTGCTTGAAACGGATGTTTGTTTAATGTTTTTATGTAATAAAGACATGCATGTTTTCTAGCCATGAGGTGGCCAAGTTATATTTTAATTTATATGGTTACATTTCAAGTGTGTCGTCTTGGTGGTTTTTGTTTTTCAGTTCGGTTAGAATCATAAGTACTAAATAGA
This sequence comes from Tanacetum coccineum, assembly GCA_026074375.1. NCBI lineage: Eukaryota > Viridiplantae > Streptophyta > Magnoliopsida > Asterales > Asteraceae > Tanacetum > Tanacetum coccineum. The sequence goes on from BQNB010122038.1 coordinate 16,850, forward strand.
TGCACTATTTTTACACATACTGATGCACTATTTTTTACACCAACTGATGCACAAAATATAAACAAAACAGATGCACTAAATGATGCATCATAGCCATAACAACGCGCATCATAGTTGTATTAACATGATGCATTTGTTTTATGTAATATTGATGAGTCATTTTGCTGTGATATCCCTATTTTCTGATAGGCTGTTTGTACATGCCTTTTTTAGGGGCTGTTTGAACAGAAAACTAGTGCCAAAAAGCCATTCTAACAAACAGATGCCCTTAAATCCTATAAACAGATGCCCTTAAATAGACATATATGCCTTTAAACAAATACTTGTCCTTAAATCCTATAAGCAGATGCCCTTAAATTACGTTAAGATGTTGTACATACAAATGCCCTTAAGATATCATATGATTATCTAATTAATGTCATAGATGTAGTTAACCTAAGCAGTCGTATGCCTCGCTTCACAAAAACTGATGAACTAAGAGTATTTAACAACAAGCCTTTGATTCGTGACTTCAACTGCATGTCATTTAATACCCACCATTTACAAAAACTGCACACAAGATGTTTAATAAAATTTGTAAATGATATTTTATAACTCTAATGCATTAATTTCGAACTATGATGCGCTCATTTTTCATTAATTACTTGTTGAACTGTGACGCACTAACAAACTGATGCCCTGAATTAGTTTGTGTGATCCACTTATATTTTACCCTAAATTAGTTAGGTTAAGTATATAAACACCTGAAGTTGGAACCTATTGCAAACAAACAGAACTTATCCACATCATAACATGATACATTTAAATGTTTTCACTAGAGATTATACCACATAACCAAATAACAGAGGTCGTAAGATGAGATGGCTTGGCGGGTTAGGTGACATGCTAACAGGTTTCGATTAAAGTACTGTTTTCCAATATATACATCATGTTATGCTATAATTTACAGGTACATGTAATGGTTAACGAAGCTGAAAAGTTTGCAAACAAAGACAAGGAAAAACAGTGATGTCGTTGACACAAAGAACCAAGCTGATTTAGGTGTGTACCAGACAGAGTTAGCAGCTTAAGGAATTAGTAGACAAAGTTCCCATAAAAGTTAAAGAAAAGGTCGAGGCCAAATAGATGCACTAAAGTTCATCAAACAGATACACTAAACTTGCGTCATTTTTTTTATCATGTTTCCCTTTTGTGTGTAATTTTCGTACTTACGGATGTTTGGACATTTGAGATTGTAATACTTATAATTGCTTGAAACGGATGTTTGTTTAATGTTTTATGTAATAAAGACATGCGTGTTTTCTAGCCATGAGGTGGCCAAGTTATGTTTTAATTTATATGGTTACATTTCAAGTGTGTCGTCTTGGTGGTTTTTGTTTTTCAGTTCGGTTAGAATCATAAGTACTAAACAGATGCACTGTTTTTACACAAACTGATGCACTATTTTTTACACCAACTGATGCACAAAATATAAACAAAACAGATGCACTAAATGATGCATCATAGCCATAACAACGCGCATCATAGTTGTATTAACATGATGCATTTGTTTTATGTAATATTGATGTGTTATTTTGCTGTGATATCCCTATTTTCTGATAGGCTGTTTGTACATACCTTTTTAGGGGCTGTTTGAACAGAAAACTAGTGCCAAAAGCCGTTCTAACAAACAGATGCCCTTAAATCCTATAAATAGATGCCTTTAAATAGACATATATGCCTTTAAACAAACACTTGTCCTTAAATCCTATAAGCAGATGCCCTTAAATTACGTTAAAATGTTGTACATACAAATGCCCTTAAGATATCATATGATTATCTAATTAATGTCATAGATGTAGTTAACCTGAGCAGTCGTATGCCTCGCTTCACAAAAACTGATTAACCAAGAGTATTTAACAATAAGCCTTTGATTCGTGACTTCAACTGCATGTCATTTAATACCCACCATTTACAAAAACTGCACACAAGATGTTTAATAAAATTTGTAAATGATATTTTATAACTTTAATGCATTAATTTTGAACTATGATGCGCTCATTTTTCATTAATTACTTGTTGAACTGTGACGCACTAACAAACTGATGCCCTGAATTAGTTTGTGTGATCCACTTATATTTTACCCTAAATTAGTTAGGTTAAGTATATAAACACCTGAAGTTGGAACCTATTGCAAACAAACAGAACTTATCTACATCATAACATGATACATTTAAATGTTTTCACTAGAGATTATACCGCATAACCAAATAACAGAGGTCGCAAGATGAGATGGCTTGGTGGGTTAGGTGACATGCTAACAGGTTTTGATTAAAGTACTGTTTTCCAATATATACATCATGTTCTGCTATAATTTACAGGTACGTGTAATGGTTAACGAAGCTGAAAAGTTTGCAAACAAAGACAAGGAAAAACAGTGATGTCGTTGACACAAAGAACCAAGTTGATTTAGGTGTGTACCAGACAGAGTAGCAGCTTAAGGAATTAGTAGACAAAGTTCCCACAAAAGTTAAAGAAAAGGTCGAGGCCAAACAGATGCACTAAAGTTCATCAAACAGATACACTAAAGTTGCGTCATTTTTTATCATGTTTCCCTTTTGTGTGTAATTTTCGTACTTACGGATGTTTGGACATTTGAGATTGTAATATTTATAATTGCTTGAAACGGATGTTTGTTTAATGTTTTATGTAATAAAGACATGCATGTTTTCTAGCCATGTGGTGGCCAAGTTATGTTTTAATTTATATTGTTACATTTCAAGTGTGTCGTCTTGGTGGTTTTTGTTTTTTAGTTCGGTTAGAATCATAAGTACTAAACATTCCCAAGAGCACTGCTTACTTTAAGCAGGTTTCGGGTCTTGTTCCTAGCATTCCCAATAGCACTGCTTACTTTTGTAATGTCCCTAATGCTATTAAAGCATCTATCTTAAACTCTATGCCATTTGCTGAAGGTGTTTTGCCGATCAGGTATTTGGGTGTTCCTCTTATTTCTTCTAGACTTTTATTCCGAGATTGTAAAATTCTTGTTGAAAAGCTTGAAAGTAGGGTCAATGACTGGAGAAATAAGTTCTTATCGCTTGCTGGTCGCCTCCAATTAATTCGGTCTGTTTTGTCTTCCATGCATATTTACTGGGCTTCTGTTTTTTTCCTCCCTTCTCGTATTGTGCATGATTTAGAACAGCTTATGCGTGGTTTTCTTTGGTGCCAAGGGGAGATGAAGAAAGGGAAAGCCAAAGTTGCTTGGGATTCTGTGTGCATTCCTAAGCATGAGGGTGGCCATGGTATTCGTAGAATAGAGGATTTTAATATTGCTTTAATGGCTACTCATATTTGGAGTATTTTCACTCATAGGGAGTCTCTATGGGTTAAATGGGTTCATACGTATAAGCTTAAAGGTCGTAGTTGTAACACCCCCAAAAATCATATACAACGCAGCGGAATACCAAATGGGGTGTTACTTCGTAATACACATCAATAGATACAAGAGAACGACCTCTAGGTGTCGT
>BQNB010122039.1:0-14209 GCA_026074375.1 Tanacetum coccineum
TATAGTATTCAATGCAAAACCAGTTTTATGTACAAAACTTACATAACCCAATATAAACCATTAGATCATTTAATTGATGGGTGAGATCAATTGGGCTATTAGTGTAATTAACTCAAAAATGAGGATAATCATTGAAAAGCTAAAAGGGCAATTATGGGATTTTCAATCAAAAATTAAAGTTACATAAAAATAGGACGGCCACTTATTAGGTTAAAATCATCATTTATATATATACAGTTGTAGATGGTAATTCCTTTTAACTAACATGATGGCGGTAAAAAATTGGTTTTGCCGCGTTTCCATATACTCAAAAATGTAAACTGGGCTCTAAGCGTTAAGCCCAATAAAAGCAACGAACCGCCTTTTTTTAGTATATAATGAAGGATTTGTTGTAGGAACTAGGAAACCTAAAATCCCAAATTCTTCCGCACGTACACCATCATGTCTATGTCTAACCCTCCTGCTGATACCCTCTCAATCTCAATTATTAAGGATGCAGAGTTGGTCAATAAGTGTGAGGAGATGCAGATTATCTTATCACAACTTATAAAGGAGAGTGAGTGGTAATTAACAAGTATCTGAAGAACTATTTACACAAGTGCAAGTGTTGGGTGATGTTAAACAAACAATACAAATGCAAACTTGAAAAGGCTAACCAATTGTTTGAGGATACTATAAATTTTAACTCATCTACTAGGGTTTAAATCAGTTGGATCGACTCACTCAAATTGTGCAGCTGCAGCTCTTCTGGGATTGATGAGCCGTGATGAAGATATGCTACTACTAAGATCTTACATCTTATGTTTCTCTTATTACTTTATGATTCTGGAATTATCATTTGTATAGTTTTCTTGTAATACTATTGCTCCTCTAGTTTTTTCTTCACAAATTTGATATATTTTACATTACATCGCTAACCATTTATGAATCTTCTGTTACAAACGATTATAAGAAAAACGTGCATGGCAGACTAAATTAACTTATGGTTCTGTCACAACAAGTTGATGTCAATTTAATAACCTGATTCCAAATGGCTCCAGTAGTAGCTAAAGAAACATTTATAGAATAGTACCAGCTGAGATTCGCTATAATAGTTTGGGAACCGTTATGAACCTGAAGCATTTGAAGAGAATTCTTAGGCAAACTAATCAAGTTATCGATAATTTGAGCCATGTCAACTCCAACATAGAGATTAATTCCCCAAAATAACTTTTCTTACATCTTCATGTTAAAACACTACTCAATTCCAAGAGTACGCATGTTCTGGATGGCATTTTCTTTAATTCCGAATTGATGTTCATTCTTTCTTGTGTAAACAAAATGCAAATGACAATCACTGTTACCATATATATTTCCCTTCCTGAGAAACTGACACAATAAATTTGAATGGAAGGAGTTACACCATAATATGCAACTAGACTAGCCTAACCTAACCGAGTAATAAGAAGAGCAATCTTGAATTCAAATTATAGATCTTATGGCATATGCAGCCAACTTTCAATTAAGTAAAAAAATTGTCAATAATTTGTAAACCTGTGAACCTTCTTTTGACCTTTTCTCAATAACCAGTGTGTCCCTGAAACGAAATCAAAAAGTGTTATCCTCAAATTTTCATCAAACCCCTGATTTCAAACTTAAAATCGACACCGGTGAAGCATAGCTCTACCTCCAAAGCAAATCTAGATAAATAGTATTCCCATTTCAACATGATGTTCAAGCAATGCGGGGGTACAACATTTTCCGTAAGATATCCATACCTGTGAAAGATTACATCCTTACAAACCAAAATCCAGCAGAGAAACAAAACTATCATATTATGTTTGTACTCTTATAAAAAATATTTATTCAATCAATTACACCTAAATTTCATAATAATCAAGTCTAAAGTACCAAAATACATAAAAATAATTAATGATCACCATACTTGACAAAATGTAACAAGCCTTTAATGTTACCATCAGTTTGATTGCTAGTGATGGCAACAAAACAAAGATAGCTACTTTTAATGCCAAAAGGCAACACGCATCTAGTGGCAACAAAATAGTGACGGCTACAAGTCTACAACCGATGCAGTAGCACAAACTGATCACAGCACTTGTCCTTGATTTTTAGAATCTCTTTAACCAGGGATCCAAGTAGAGGTTTAGGAACTGATCAAAGAAAAGCTCTAACATTAAGATATGCAAAAGCAGTGAACATATTTCATATAATTTTTCAAGTTAAAAGCAGATTTCATGCTAATAAAACAGAATTTATACATAAAAAAGGAAAATAGTAAACTGAAACTATGCAAATGAAGCCTATAACAGCAAATAAATTGAAATATTTTTATAGAGTATCCAAATAGATCAAAAAACAACAAACCTACGACCTTAGCAAGAAAATTTGAGTTCTGTAGAAGCAAAATTGCTGCTATCCAGCTGCTGTAACAATACAAATTTACAGCTATTACTTAAAAAAAAAACAAAGCTATGACCTTAGCCATTATGCAGAACTCTCTCACCCTTAAGAAGAAACAAGGCCACACAAACAGATAATGCTGTAAAGCATGGAGGGGATTCTGGAAAATATGCTCAGTTAATGGGTAACCCGAATTATGATGAGCCATGCCAAGGGAATCTTCCGAACCAGGTTCCATTTGGTTTTTACCAAACAGCTTAAGCTCTGACTGAATCAGAAGGACCTCTGAATTACTCGAATCAGACCCAAACAAACACATCCTAAATATGTCTCCAAATAAATTAAACTGAAAATTTAGTTGACATGTATGGTAATCCTCATGCATCAAGCTTAGAGTCCACAACTAAAGCTCAAGCTGAAAGCCTAAATAGTCTAACATTTGATGTGATGAAAGGCATTGGGAAAGACTGCTCAGTCTAACTAGATCAAGTGGGATGTTTTTAACCAAATATCGAAAATGTTCTACAAAGATTTTGTCCCATCATCTAGGATATCAAATCCTTTTTGAAGCAATAGAAAAGACTACACAATAATTCATAATAACAATTCTGATGGTACAAGTATTCAAACACTCTTAGAAACACTACTTTATAATCAACTTCCTCATGTCATAACTATAACCATTTGAAGATTTCGCTACCTAGATTATCTTTTTGGTAATTCGAGTAGTTAGAAGTTCCAATTTGACAAGAAACGAAATTCAGGGACATATACCGTTACAAGAAGCGCTAGGTCAATGAAAATCATGGAGCACTGGAAGCCCCTAATTGCATTTACCACTTCATGTCATTCTTCATTAGCATTTTGGACACTGGCTTCACATACCTCATGTTTTCGAGTCAATATGTCATATGCACACTTGCATTTACTTCACCAATAACCTTTGCAGGAGCAGAGTCCATTTTTAAAATGATGGAAGCGGCTTGAATCCCTCAAGATTATCTCATGGTCAATAATCTTAGATATATAGGTGATGGCAATGTGACAGTCACCACAAACACGCAAATTTTTCGTGATCCTAATGGGTACACCAGGAGCTGTAGTTAAAATGCCATATGCAAGTGCCAACTTCTCACTATGTTCAACAAGAAGATCACCTTTCTCCTCATCATCTACATCATGGAGAGCAAAACTCGTATCAGGAACATAACCAAGAGCTTTGATTTGATGTATCAAATCACCAAGAAGATTATATATCTCTTGTGAAAGTGGGTGAGTTTTATCCCCGACATAAAACGTTGCAGTGCCCGTTTTACCCTGAACCCAACTACAACCAGGCCTTTTCCTGATCCCTGTATCTTTCATTGAATACCGAACCCTATCTACATCTTTCCAACGCTTAGCATTGGCATATATATTGGAAAGAAGTGTATATGTACCATCATTCTCACACCCTAGTTCTAACAACTTACTGGAAGCATATTCCCCTAGCTCTACATTCGTATGAACCCTACACGAACCAAGTAAGGCCACCCAGACTACCGGGCTAGGTTCCATTGGCATCTCCTCAATGAGCTTCATAGCTTTCTGCAACTGGCCAGCACGGCCCAAAAGGTCAACCATGCAAGCATAATGTTCGACCCCAGGAACAATCCCAAATTCACCTGTCATGGTATCAAAATACTCCAATCCCTCGTTAACTAAACCAGAGTGGCTACAAGCATAGAGCACAACAACAAATGTCACACCGTCAATTGGCAAACCTGCCTTTCTCATCCCGTTAAAAACCTCTAGAGCCTCTGCACCCCGACCGTGCATCCCGTACCCGGTCAATAGAGACGTCCAGGAGACGACATTTCTTTGGTTCATTTTATCAAATACAAGACGGGCCGCATCAACATCGCCAGATTTAACATACATGTCAATGAGACAATTACCAACAAATAACACGTCAGATTTTTCATATCTGTTGCGGAGTACATAAGCATGAATTTGTCTACCGATTCTTAAAGCAGCAAGACGAGCACAGGCCATAAGAGCACATGATATTGTAAAAGCATTCGGCTTGGTGGGATTGCTACTATTAAGCATATATGAAAATAGTTGTAATGCATCATTAGCCTCACCGTGCTGAGAATACCCACCGATCATGGCTGTCCAAGTCACTACATTTCTATTTGATGGGACAACAGAATCGAAACATTTACGAGCAATATCACCTGCCTTGCACTTAGCATACATGTCGATCAGAGAATTGTTCACCATTTGTTCATCTCCAGGGTCATTCTTGTTAATATTTAGAATTTCTTTAATGGCATAACAATGAATCTCTTTCCCTTGAAGCAATGCCCCCGCACACGCACAACCCGATAGTAGTGAAACAAGGGTGACGACATTAGGTTTGGAACCAGAAACAATCATTTGCCTGAAAACATCAAGTGCCTCATGACCAAGCCCTCTTTGAGCATAACCAGCAATCACAGCACTCCATGTTACCACATTCAATTCGATCTTTTCTCCTCGCATCTTCTCAAACAAACCAAGAGCATCGTCAAATCTACCTATTTGGGAGTACCCTGTAACCATTGCATTCCAAGAAACAACATCCTTAACTTCCATAAGATCAAAAACCTTACGAGCATCATCCATCAACCCACATTTAGCATACATATCCACAACCGCGTTACCCACAAACAAATCATCAAGTAAACAACTTTTCAACGCGTACCCATGAACCTCCTTCCCTTGCTTAGACGCACGAACAGAAGCAAAGGCCGGAAGAATGTTAACAAGACTAACAGCATCAGCACAAATCCGGTTTTCTCCTTCTCGGCACCCCGTCATCCTATAAAACATCTCCAACGCCTTTTTCACCTCACCACTGTGCATATAAGCAGCCACAATCGAATTCCACGAAACAACGTCCCAAAACCCTCCTGCCAACATTTCATCAAACAGTTTACGCGCACTAGCCATCTCCCCACAACGAGCATACATAGCCACCAAACCATTCCCAACAAACACATTCCGATCATACCCAACAACAGAAACAACCCCATGCAAACAAACACCACGTGAAAAAGAAGCCGTCTCACCACATGCCTTAAGCACAAATGGAAAAGTATACGCATCAGCAGTCCAACCTAGGGAGTGCATTGTTTGGAACAAATGTAAGGCATTTTGGGGTTTTCGGATACGGATGTTGTGACGAATAAGCGTATTCCAGTAAAAGACGGAAGATGGGGAGGGAGGGAGGCGCGTAAGGAGGGTAAGCGCGTGTGATGGGGCGTTGTGTGAAATGTACATGTTTATAAGATGTTGGTGTTGGTTTTGTTGTGAAAGAAGACCTTTGACAGTAAGTTGTTGGTGGTGGAGTTTGAGTTTGATTAGCGAGTTTTGGACAAGTGTTGTCCTAGTGGTTGACAAGACACGGTGCTGCATGTTGGGATATGAACATTTACACATAAAACGTACGATTGTTCCTAGCAACCGCCGGTGTTAGTACTAGTGATTGTTGTATCATTTACGCATAAGACGACGGGCAATTGTTTCCTAGTTTTTACTAACAGGGTTAGTCTTTAACTATCACTCAAGCAACCTGGTTTTTAGTAATTGTCTAAGCACAAGACAATTGCTAAAAATAGTAACTTCCTTTCTCAGCTCCTATAAGGCTTCCTTCAAGCATGGTGAAAGTTTTATGGAAAAATCTAGTATAGGCATTTCATCAAACGCGTCATATGCATCTTTATCAAAACCAACACAAGTGAACTGTAATACCTAGTCCGGTATATGAGCAGAATGTTTTTATGTCACAGTCAAGATGGTGTATAAATTGCAAAAACCGTCTTCGCTCTCTCAAAGTATTGACTTCATTTTCGTCCCTAACCCTAAAGTGAAAAGACCCGAATCTTTCTTCATCCTCTAAATATATATATATATATATATATATATATATATATATATATATATATATATATAAATGAGAAGAAAAACTTATAATGAGAATGATAAGAAGAAACCACAACCACACATTTCAGATGCACATGCATCTCCTTTAAAAATTTTCTTTCATATTTAAAATGTGTGGCTAAAAATCCTTCTTATTCTTCTCATTATATTTTTTTTTCTCACTTGATCCCTTCTATATATATATATATATTCATATAGAGAGTAGGGATCCAGTGAGAAGTAAATTAAAATAAGAAGTGGTGAGAAGTGACTAAAACCACACATTTTGAATGCAACGACTTTCATTAGATACATTAAATCTGGTATGTTGGTGCATAAAACTTTTGTATAAATAAGTTATTTATTTTGAGTTATTTTAGGTTTTTTTAATGCGCAAAAACAGTACTTTTGATGCACAATATAAATTTTGTTGACACAAATTTTTGACTTGTTTAGTTTGATGGCGCATAAAATTGTGATGCAAAAAAGTCTAAAAAAAGTTGGGTACAAAAAAACATAATTTTTGCATGCACAAAAAAACCGATTTAATGCACAAACGTTTTTTTTTAATAAAAAAATTCTTGCAAAATAATGCACTTTAGAAAAACTTCCTTTACAACTTTTTCATGCAACAAACTTACACGTCTTGTGGAATTTTTTCAGAATTTTTGGAAACTTTAAAAAAAAAAAATCTTGTTATTCTTCTCACGAATTATTTTGTTCTTTTATTTGATCTTTCTATCCATTCATATATATATATATATATATATATATATATATATATATATATATATATATATATATATATATATATATATATTCATATAGGGAGTAAGGGATCAAGTAAAAAGTAAATTTAAAATAAGAAGTGACTTAAAACCACAATTTTAGGATGCAACGACTTTCATTAAGATGAATTTATTCATCTAGATGATATTTTTAAGTTTCGAAAAGTTAAATGATGTGTCAGATGGTGCCAGCATTTTCACCCTTGATTTTGGCACATTGTAGAGGACCAAAAAAATAAGATTTAATCATGTAATGCATCTAATTTAGTATTCATTAAATTAAAGAGCTAGAAACACATTATGATGCAAATTATATGCCATCTAAGATTATAAGAGATGCAATATAATTTAAGCAAGGGCATCTCGGATATGCAGTTATAGTTTACTTCTTATCATCTTATTTTAAGAAACTTTCTTATTGATCTACTCTATATATATATATAAGTAGGGATCAAGTGATAAGTAAATTAAAATAAGAAGTGGTGAGAAATGACTAAGTACCACACCCATTTGAGATGCAACGACTTTCATTAGATGCATTTCTATTCATCTAGATGCACCATATAGAGTTTCGAAAGTTAATTTGATGTGTAGATGGTGCAAATTGATTTTATGATTTTGGCACATGTAGAGAACCAAAAAAATAAAAAGAATTCATGAAATGTATCTAAATACGTATATGCATCTAATTAAAAAGCTAGAAAATCTTATGGATGCATTAGAAGCCTAAGATTATAGGAAGATGCATCTTAATTTAAGTCGATGTCAATCTCGGATATGCGGTTATAGTTCATCTTTTATCTTCTTATTTTAAGAAAACGTCTTCATTTGATCCTTTAATATATATATATTATATATATATACTATCATTTATATATATATAATATATATTATATACTATATATATATATTTATATATAGTTATGGATCAGTGAGAAGTATAAATTAAATAAGAAGTGCGCGCGAGAAGGTCTAAAACAAATTTGGGGGGGAGATGCAATGACTTTCATTAGATGCATTTCTATTCATTTAGATGTACCATTTTGAGTTTCGAAATTAATTTGATGTGTAAATGGTGCAAATTGATTTTCATGATTTTGACACATGCAGAGGAACAAAAAATATGAGAAATCATGAAATGCATCTAATAAACGTATATGCATCTAATTAAAAGCTTGAAAACACATTATGATGCGTTATAATGCATCTAGGATTATAAAGATGCATATAATTTAAGTCGGTGCATCTCGGATATGCGGTTATAGTCACTTCTAATCCTTCTTATTTTAAGAAAACTTCTCATTTGATCATATATATATATATATATATATATATATATATATATATATATATATATATATATATGGGGCTAACTATGACTGGATTAATATGGTTTAATGATTGTACGCCACCTCAATGATGACATGGCACACACATGGCATGAAATTTTGGATTTTATTTGAAAATATTAGGCATGCAAAGGTTTGAACCCTGGTTTTGACATCCACAAACAAACACTCCAACCACTAGAGTAGGCTAGAAGTTGTGATTTATAATTAAAAACAAAATTATTATACTTTAATGATAAATATAACAAGATATACTTCAAAATTATATGCAATATTCATCTAATCTAAATCCTACATACGTGACACAACCCTAAATATTATCTATAACTCAAAACCCTAATTATGATTTTTCTTACTTTGGATATCTATTATTCTCTGTCTCTGTTACAACAATAGATGAAAAATAATGTGCGTGTTTTCATGAATCTCCTTTATGGTATGAGCTTTTGCAAAATAAGAATACTTTTGGTTCTGATCTTTAATTATTTAACTATCATTTTTCTTTATTGCTTTTATCGGTTGTGCCTCCACCACAACATCCACCACCACTTCATCATCAACATTACCTACAGCAACACCAGTAAACAAATTAATTATAATGACCACATATAGTTGTAAGACCAAATAATATCATGTATTATTCATTCTTATGCTTCAGTTGACATATATCATGCACATTTTCATTCGTATATTCCTCTCTTGATATAACCACTCGACCCACCCTTTTATTAGTATAAAAGAAGTCATATCAATGGTTGCCAGTTCGTATTGTATTTTTAAATAAAAAGTAACTAGGGCTGGAGTAAAAATCTACCTAGCTCAGGTCTTAACATAGCTTGGAATCTCAATTCTGGAAGGTTAGTGGATTTGTACATAATCCCTCATAGTTAAGTACATAAGCATTCACATAATGTTATGCTACTGATATTTAACTTTTTCAGGTCCAACAATAAGAGACTTCATTGACCATGAGCTAGCTGGCCTTGCTGATCATCCTAGGATGAGGTTTTCTATTCCACATATTAAGGTACGAGTGATTTAATGATGTTTTGTTCATGGATGGTCAAATGGTATACTCACATATCACCTGCTCCTCTTTTTCGAAGTGTTATATGAGACAGCTTTTGACAAGCCTTCACTAGACCATTACCTAAAACCCATGTGTAGAAGTTTTAAAACGAGGTTATCTGAAGTTTATGAATAAACTTAAAATTGTTTTTTTTCTTTTTCAGGTGTCTATATGGATCTTTTTTACGTCTAAAATACTGAATGTGGTCAATTTTGGAGAGTATGATACATGACTCTTCTTTATTGCTATTCATATATTTATTTTTCTATTTAGATTATTTTAAGCTTATTTAAGCAAGTGCTTATTTTTATCTGATGTAGGTTCATCATTCGTTTATTAGTCTGTCATCATCATGGTATATGCTAGCTGGTTTCTAATTTAATTTATATAGCGCTGTAATTTATGTGTTTAATTAGTTTCTATGATAAGCTTTTGGTTGATTTGTTGATTATTGTCATACAATTTTAATTTTTAGTTTTTTGTTGATTTGATGCTTAAAATTTTACAAAGTTCCTTCAATATGACTTTTTATCAGGCTTTGGACACATTTAACACCGTTGTTGTTTCACCAATTTATTATGCAATGTGAGTGCTAGCACAATTATTTCCGTGCTTTGTGGGTTCATGACCGTTCTTTCTGGCACCATGATTCTGCACAGTACTAGAGAACCTGATCCACTACCTGTTTCAGGTAAACCTATAAAACAATGTGATTTTTTGTGTGATATGTGTTATTTTTATTATGAATGTGTTAGTTGCTGCTCAACACTTGCCTGGAATTTTAATCATCCCTCTGTTGGTTTTCTTCAGTATATATGATCATCCTTCTCTTTTTATTATTGTGTATTTTTCATTCGTTGCATCTTGAAGATTGTGTAGTTGTACTTTTATTTTGTGTACCTGCTGCCTAATTGGCCATGGAGAAGCTTTGTTAGCTGCTAGGTCAAACTTCTATGTGATGTCTACCTTTTGGTCATACTCTATATCTTCCTTATGCGTGTCTTATATTCTTAACGGTACATACAATGCATAATCGAATATGAGCACTCAGGTTACTCTAGATGATGTTATCGTTTGATCCAAAGGATCGTCTAAGTTCAGAAGACTCAAATTGATTAACTGAATGCCGTTCATGTTTTCTTAATATTATGATTTTTTGTTACTTCTATTTATTAATATATGTGTTTAATATGCTAATATGCAATTTATCTTTCTTTTTCAGGAGCAGACTTCAGGTACTACAACTGGTACATTCGCTCCTGATTGGAGTGGGTTTCATGTGCACTCTTAAAATAATTGAACTTTCACAAATTGTTTTTTTTTTTGTGTTCTTTTTATTGATATTTATATAGCTTTGGGCAGTTTGTTAAACCTTGAAAAACCTTATCACTATATGTTCCAATGGGTACATGAACATCAAGTCTCAAGTCACGAGGTACTATGCTTTATAGAATCTTTATTCGTATCATAAACTTGAATGCTTGGTTAGTTTGTACATACTCCATTCTCATTCATTCTTATTAAAATTTCAACAGGGAAATATTAGCAATTGATGAACTTTGCTGCATCTTTATCGGTCGTTCTGTGATTAGTTTTGGCTGCATCTTTTTAATTTATATTCAGATTTGTTAACTGAAACCATAAGATGTTCTTCTTATTGCGTCTTTGCACATATTTTTTTATAATTTATTTTTTCAATATCTTAGTCCATTTGGAGGTTGCGTTGTTTGTGATTCAGGTCAAGATGTTCTGTGGTTCAACAAGTTCGTTGTTCTAATAGCAGATTCTTATAGTCGCGGTCTTTTTTTCAGCAGCTATTTCATGGTCATGATGTCTCAAAACCCTAATATCATTCTTTTTTATCTTCACAAATGCATCTAAGTTGACCAGGTTACTCATAGGGGAATCCGCAGTACATTTTATAATTACCATATATAGATCATCTTACCAATATTGTGTATATAAGTACGTAACTTTATGCCATATATAGTTAACGCTGATAAGTTACCTGTTGTCAGAAGAGCTGATTTAATGGCAGCAAACAAAAACTGGTTATTGATTGAGTATTGCTCATTTACTAGATGTTTGTTTACCTTGCTGATCTTATGTATTGAAAAATACTTCTTACTCGTGATGGTTTAATGCCCGTTTACATTAAACGATAAAATTTGGCGTACGCGATTTACCCTAACGTTTACAATTTCAGGCAAATGCGTACAATACAAAAAGGTACATTGTGGATTTGTTGATGTCGTCAATGACTTGAAAACACAGGGTGTTATAAAGATTAACAAACAAATAAGCCAAAATCAAAGATGAGCCATGGGTTTTTTTTTCTTTCACAAATGAGCCACGTTTTTTAGCTTAATCAATCACATGAATCAATCACGAATCCACCCCATGGCTCTGATACCAATTGTAGGATCCCGAATTCACACAAACATGTATAGATCTAGAGAGATCTAGAGAGAGAAAGTTAGAGAGAGAGAATGGTTGAGAGAGAAACTAATAAACACACTAAAGAGTGTGTGTAAAATGAATAGATGCTTACCTCTTCCAAAGTTGGAAGAGGTATTTATAGTTCTTACAATACACCGGGTATTAGTACCCGGTTCAATACCGAAAGTCATACGTTTACCTATTAAACTACGAGCTATATTGAACAGTAAAATACATGGGGTGACCGAGTCTTTTTCTAATATCTAACAATCTCCCCCTAAGGGAGGTCACCCCTGAAAATACTAAACTTAAGCTCTTCAATCTTCAGATTGATCTTATGTATAGCTCGTAAACGTTTGATTTCATTGATTTGTATCTTGTGAATCTGAAGTAGTGAACTTTAGACTTTTAGGCTTTAGCTTGACTTGTATGTGATCTTTGAGCTTCTTTGAGATCATCATCCAATCATAATCTCTAATCATCATCATGTGATCTTTTGCCATCTTGTGAACTTGTGTCATTCGGAATGATATGCTCACACTTTTCTTGATCTTGAAAGCTTGAATATTCAGAGTTGCGGAAGCTTTAATAACAGATACTTGAGCTTTCATGATATCTTCGAATGAGTCGTTTGAGAATGAGCACGCGGTTATGAACTTGATTTTGTTGGAACACGGTATCTCCATCTCCATCTTTAAATGTTCCTGTAATAAAACAGTTAGCAATAAAGAGAAAATTGATTTGTAAAAACAATCTAAGTGTTAATTATGAAAATATTTTGTAACACTTCGATAGTTTTGATTGGTTGTCAAATGTTCAATAACCGTCAATTCTTATGCTGGAACAAGTTTGATTCACGTAGAATCGCACCATCGTTTCTTTCCAGTTGACACAAGTTTGATTCTTGTAGAATCGCACAAGTCACCTACCTAGAGCTTGTTTGATGTAGGCTCTAGCAGGATTTCCATCTTCATAGTGAATACCTTCGTATCACTCGGATGTTCTGGCAATATCACAAGGATAATGCGTAGGACTCTTAAGATAACCTTGTTTCCACAGTGTGTGAAAGACAAGATAAATGGAAATGTGTCCTAACGAGATTAATTGATGATCTCTTGGCTCTAGACTCGAAAGTGCGCTTTGATATTAGTGATCGGAGGCTGGAGCTGACTGCCACCTTTTCAATACCGACTTACTCGGAGTGAGTGAGACAGTAGATTGCATGTTTAGTCTCCGTGACAAATGAGACAAGTTTCTTTCAAGAGAAACTCGAATGGCTGGGAAGGGTTGTGCATTGCATCACTGGGTCCATGATGTCGTCTTCAATGTCAGCAATCAACTTGTGATTCTGACAGCATATGTATTGACCCGGTTTCTGCCTTAAGTGTATGGAGGGCTTCTTTCTTTACACCCTTTATCTGTACAATTCTTTTTCATTCCTCAACCCCTTCAGTGCTTACCGAGACTTCATGACTAGCACCTTGTTGGGTATATTCCAGTACTAGCTCCATCTCAGTCGGCACTATTCCCTTGTTCTCACATTTACTCCTTTTAATCATACCTAAGGACTTCTGTACTAACTAGTGGATTGTCCCTGGGTAGATCCCTCCGGTTCTGGCAGGATCATAGGAACGAGTACCTAACCTTACCATCCTTATAACTTCGATAAAAGTAAATACATGGTCAGTCTTTTGGTACAGTTCACCTTGCCATAAAATCACTGTTGAAAAACTCAATCAGGTACTTATGATATAACTATCAAAGTGTTTAGTACCCGATTGTTTTTGCATTTCAGAAAAGCTCCCCCTCAACATGTGCATCGGTATTCGAAAATGTTTAACACATGGGGTGGAGAATACACACCTTGAGAACCTTAGATGTATGATCATATTTTAGTTACAAGCTGTGTATGGAACATATTAATGCTCCCCCTCAATCGTTGAGGGAATGTGTTAGTGTCAGATATGATAATTTTGAAAGATTTTTTCGTTAAACTCAAAAACCTGGTTTTTAAGTTTAATGAAAAACTCATGAAAAATTCATAGACTGACACATAACATCTAATGTACTGTAACACCCCCGAAATTTCAACAACGCAGCGGAATACCACTATGGGGTGCTACATCATAGTCCAAACGCACAAAACACAAGTCACAGAAAACGACCTTAAAATGGACGTTTTAAATAAAATCACATTCTATTTAATAAAAGATCAG
>BQNB010122041.1:0-20354 GCA_026074375.1 Tanacetum coccineum
GGAATAGATACACATGATTGCTCAGATCCCCATTCGAGTAAAACCAAATGTTAGGATGAAGAATGATATAGGGTAGGGGATAACCAATCCTTTCCCAATAGTAATAAACCAATAAGGGTGACAAAATCACACATACACAGGAAAATCTATGAATGAGACACATGTGATTCCTCACTCCCTCATTCGAGTAAAACCAAATGTTGGGGATTAATCATGGGAAATTGGTGTTAATACAAAAAGAACAAAACAAATAGATTAAGTCTAAACAGATAAGGAACAGTGTTGCTAGCTACTTTTCCGACCATACCCATAAAAAGACATAAATTATACAACTTATGATTTTCATGAAAATAACCTTAGTTGGTGTTCCCGTAACATCCAACTCCCAATCACCCATAATATGCATACTATACAACATTAGTGGCAATATCTACCACTTGATAGAAGAAAATACATAGTTGGTTTATATTGCGACCAACTAAAAATAATATACAACAAAACTTTACATTGTTGGTTTATAACACATACCAACGAATAATCGATCATCATAAATAATTGAATCAGTTAGGCTTAGACGAATCAATTATCTCACAAACCTTACTTTTTTCTTTTTTTCTCTCTCTCTCAATCTTTTTTTGTATTTTTTTGATTTTTTTCAAACATAAACTAATAAACTGAATAAAGGTGTATTTTTCACCACTTCACGAACATGATAAATCTGAATAATTAATATCCGATCATACCAGTAAAAGTAGTAACTACACGAGCACTAAGATAAACTACTTTCACATTTCCAATTGCATTGTCCAATTTCCCGACCTAACCATAGATAGAAAGTATGCATTGCGACAGGAAATACAATACTTTTCACAATGCAACTAGCAACCGATTAAGGACTTAATCTAATTGGGTAGGCTAAGGTGTAAGGGTGTAACAAAACAAAATTTGGTGTAAGAAAAGAAAGGAATGGCTCAGCAGGTTTTTCGAGGGACATCTTACTTTAAAAATGAGAGTAAACAAAGGGTTTATACGGGGGTTAACTAACCAGTGTATTTAGTTAATATCACAATATATATACGCTTTTTGGTGTAATCCTAGAAATTTACCAGTTTATGTTGGGACAATTTCATTGCCTACTGATCTTTCACTTAGGATTGGAATACAAAATAACCTAAGTGTAAATATCCTTTAACAATTCAAGGTCACTGAGTGAATAGTCACTCAGTGAGTTGCCTTCAAGATGCTCAGTTTGAGTCTACAAGAAAGACTCTAGTATTCAGCGAGGCGGTTCTTAGTGAATAAAGCCTGAGCCAAAGAAAAAGGTGATGGGTTCAGTGAGTTGTAGGAATAAACTCACTGAGCCCCATACGATCTCCAATAACTAGAAGACCCTGAAGACAAGAGACTAAAGAATAGGCGGGATAGTTTAAAAAGCATATAAGTCCAAGCTCTTTCACCAGAAGTCAACTTATCTTGAAGAGGGTATAAGACTAGTTCAGTGTCAGGAACTGAACTTGGAAAGAGCATTTATCCTATACTTAGAATGGATATTGTAATAGCGACAAAACAGTACACATGTACTAACCTATTAGATCTAAGATAAGTGCTCAACACCAAAGAGGTGTAACCCTACCTAAGTAGTATAAATAGAACTCTTGTAATAGAGTAGATGTCAAGTTTGTGCATTTAAAGTCGTAACTTTCACAAAAACACATCTACTCCTCCAAATCTACTAAGTCCTTGAGCAAGCTCAGTTGGTTAGCATATTAGTTAACTTTGCATAACACTTTAGGTTTATGCAAAGTTATTAGTGAGGATATCACACACACACACACACACATTGTCATTCAATCCCCATTGTAGTTCCGCATACAATGGTGTATAATTCTTAATAAAAAGAGTTAAACGTTGGAAACTTATTTTTGTGTCTTTTACTTGCTATTTAGATTTACAAACACAAATCTTTTTAAAACACCAATTAGTTTACTTTACTTGCATGCCGTGAGTTAGTTAATAATAACTTTGTAGTTATTGTTCACTAACTAGTGGAACAACAAGGTTGGGTATCAGAGCTCGGGTTGTAAAAGCTTTACTGAACATATTTACTTAAGCTTTTAGAACCTAGATCCTTAAATGGTTGCAGTAAATGATGTACCTCAGCTAGTTGACAAAAATGGAGGTAGCTACGCTGCTATTGCTCCTAAACTAGAGCCAGGAAAATTT
Source organism: Tanacetum coccineum (assembly GCA_026074375.1). Classification (NCBI taxonomy): domain Eukaryota; kingdom Viridiplantae; phylum Streptophyta; class Magnoliopsida; order Asterales; family Asteraceae; genus Tanacetum; species Tanacetum coccineum. Next base: position 2,224 of record BQNB010122041.1, read on the forward strand.
AATAAGTGGAAAAAGTGAATGCTTTGCTACTTAAGCTGGAATGGAAACCCTACTACTTAAAAATTTGTTTATTTAGGATGGTCTATTTCAGCCAAAAAAACAGCTGAAGTGATGCTAGGCTTGATGTCCACACTAGAACTTCTGATTGAGGGAGGGTGGTCATTCAAGACCTGCGCCTTAAAGCCATCATTATGTCATGTCTACCAGATGACATAATGAGATCTGTCATTAGTTGTGTTTCAGCGAAAGAAATATGGACTGACTTGGTTCACAGCTTTGAAGGTCCCTCAGATACCAAGGAAAATAGGATCATGGATCTGAAACTTGAGTGTCAAACTTTCAAGGCAAAGTCCACTGAAAGTCTCTCACAGACCTACACCCTCTATAAGACCTTGCTCAATGAGCTTGCCAATGATGGCGTTAACCTCTCTAAACACGAAATCAATCTTGGTTTCGTGAACAGTCTCCCTGAGAAATGGCTAACTTTCTCTCAGGGACTAAGGAATGCCAATCATACTCAGACCCTTGCAGATATCTATGAAAGGTTTTTCTATGAAGACAACCTAATTCAAAGAAGGTATTCTGACACCAAAAAGGCCCTCATTACCACTCCCTCAAGCACTTCAATTTCTACTGCCTTCTTCTTTAACAATGTCATTCAGGATTTCCAAGAAAATTCTGATGATGAAGTATATGAAAGGACTAGTGAGGAGTATCTAAGAGACTTAGATATTGAGTATCATGAAAGAGCCCTTTTGGCAAATTCAAAATGTTTTATAAAAAGAAGAACAATTTCTCAGGTCAAAAGGCAAATGAAAATACCGAATGTTACAAATGTGGCAACAAAGGTCATTTTGCAAGAGACTGTTTTTCTAAAACGTCTAAACCTTCTTACAAATCACCAGTGAATAATTACTCATCAGTGTCTAAAGGCTTTCAACCAAAGTTTACACCAACACTTATTCAGTCTTCTTCTAACTTAAATAATCAAGCTGATCAGAAGTTTCAGAAAGATTACAAGGCTGAGTATAAAAAGATGAAAGCTAAGCTTTCACTCCTTGAGGCAAGTACCTCAAGCTCTCAGAACCCAAAGACCTTCCAACCAAATAACAAAGGTTTAGTCACTGAAACTTTTGATTGGGATAAGTAACAGAGCTGTTTCTGTTGAGGAAGAAGTCACTGTCTCAGATCAAGGTACTGTAGCTCTAGCTGATGTGAGTCGCAATGTTGGAAAGAGTCCATGCTCGTAATGGTGTGGGGTCGCTTCCCACCATAAAGAAGTATTAAACACTCTTCATCTCTATGGATTGAAGATTGTCGCATTTGGCAATTACCTGAAATGTATAGTCAAAATGGATCTTAAGTTTTGTTGAAAGAGCATCGATTTAAACTTACTTTTCTATGTATAACAAAATGGTTTTTGAAATAAATAAGTGTAGAGATGAATTGCTAATCTTAAAACAAGCCAAGCTTGATGCTGTCACTTTTCAAATTCAAAACACTGAACTTATAAAGTTAAATCATGCTCTTCAAACTCAAAGAGGAGAAAAAGATCAATGAAAAATGGCTAACCAGCTCAAAAAAGGTTAGTCAATGCATCAGTGAGCAAATTCTCACTCACAAGAAGAAAGTCTTGGTATTGATTACTCATTGAGTCATTATCTAAAAAGAATGAAAATGAAAATATTTTCGCTCCTACTTCCATGGGGTATGTCCAAGAAATGGTTCCAAAAGCCAAAGATTGGGTTGAGAGACTCAATCTTGATAGCAAACTTCCCAACTTTAATACTAGAAGAATTCTAGTCCCTAAAAGTCAAGATGTCAATGAGTCTCTTGAAACTTCAAATATCCTTGAATCATCCAAAGATTCTGAAGTTGAATCCCTTACTCCACTACCTTCCCTGAAAATTCTTCAGGGAGCTTTACCAAGCTCAGAGGTACTACCATTGACCTTTCAACCTCACTCTCCAAAAGAGAGACCAGGCTTAGGTATCATGAAACACACAAAGCCTGAAACACATGATTCTTCTAACGAAAGTGTTTCAGGTTCCTGTCATGTTTACATGAATTAAGAAACCAACCTTCGTTCCTACTGAAGTCAAAGTCAGCTGGAACAGTGTGTGGCTCGAAAAATTAATGAATTACAACCAAAACTTGTTCAGATGTTAATAGATGAAAAGGTCAACTCTGACCAAAAGACTCAAGAATCAAATTCAAAGATTCAAAAGGCCGAGTCATCCAAATCAGTTTTTCATCTAAAATAAGTCAAGACTCTAAACCCAAAGTTTAGAGTACTGGCTCATCAAAATCACTCAGGCCAAGCCTATTCAAAAGCCACAACTTAAGTGTGAACTCTGTCACTATACCAATCATTTAACTGATGATTGTTATAGGATTCTCTACTGCATGATATGCAAAAGGGAGGATCATAAGACCTCAGATCATGATATGTATATTGCCTCACTAAAAATAAGTGAGAACTATAAGGCTCGGCCTTATAAATATGCATATTCTTCCAAGTAGATCCTGAGAGCAAAGGCAAAGCCTTTCCCACCATGCATACACTGTGGTTTTAATGATCATATACCTGATGATTGTAGAAACTACCCTGAGTGTGAAATTAGAGGAAGCTATGATCACTCTACCTCAGGACACAATCGTGTCATTCAGATCAAAGGAGTAGTACTAGCTTAATCCTCTTAGTCTAATGAGACCTCAGTTAGTGTAAAGTGTAATACATGTGGAACTGTACACTCCACCACTAACCACAATGAGTTTGATCACTTTAAAAGAGGTGAGAAAATTCAGGCTACAAAGGTCAGGAAGCCTACCAAAAAGTGGGTTCACAAAAGAAACTAACCCAAGTTTATTATTTGTGTAGAGACACATCATGGAGCCCATTTGGTACCTAGACAGTGGATGCTCAAGGAGTATGACTGGTGTCAAGAGTTATCTGCATAAATATGTAGAGCAACCAGGTCCTAAGGTAGTGTTTGGTGATAACTCATCTTGTATTACTGAGGGATATGGTTCAATAAACTATGGGGGTATAGTTTTTACAAAAGTAGCCTTTGTAAATGTTCTTAAATACAATCTAATTAGCATTAGTCAACTCTGTGATGCTAAGTATATTATACAGTTTGATGATAAGCAAAGAACAATATTTAATGCTAACAAAGAAATTGTCCTGATATCTCCTAGAAGAAATGATGTATATGTCCTTGACATGTCATCACTGACTCCAAATGAAGCCCGCTTCTCTGCCAAAGCCTCAAAAAGTGTAAACTGGCTATGGCATAAAAGGCCATCACATCTCAATTTCAAGAATATTAATAAACTTGCCAAACAAAACAAAGTTCTTGGTCTTCCTTCACTAGTTTATTCAAAGGATAAACCTTGCACAACATGTGAAAAAGAGAAGCACCATAAAGCTTCATTCAAAACTAAACAAAATTTCTCTATCAGGAAGTGTTTACATATTCTTCATATGGACTTGTTTGGACCAGTAAGTCCAATGTCCATAAATCATGAGAAATATACCCAAGTCATTGTTGATGAGTACTCAAGGTACACATGAGTATACTTTCTCAGGAAGAAGATTCAAGCACCTGAAATGATTATGCATTTTATCAGGATGGTAGAAAACCATAATGATGTAAAGGTCAAACAAATCAGAACAAATAATGGAACTGAGTTTAAAAATCATGAGCTTGAGAATTTATGTGATGAGAAAGGAATCTCCTAAAATTTCTCTTCTCCCTATACACCTGAACAAAATGACAGCTGAAAGGAAAAACAAAACTCTCATTAAGGCTGCTAGAACTATGCTGAATGGATCAGTACTTTGTAAGCATTTAGAGACTGATGCAGTCAGAATAGCCTGCTATACTCAAAATAGATTAATCATTGTCAAAAGACATGATAAAACTTCCTATGAAATATTCAGGGAAAGAATTCCTGATATCAGTTACTTTCATGTGTTTGGATGTCCTGTGTTCATTCATAACCACAAAGATCATCTAGGCAAATTTGATGCTAAAGCTGATGATAGATATTTCTTAGGATATTCCCCTGTCTCAAAGGATTTCAGAGTCTATAACACAAGAAGACAATAAATAGAGGAGACTTATCATGTAACATTTGATGAAAGTATGGAAGCCATCAGGTTTACTAATACCTCAGAAGATGAGATAGGAATTAATGATTTTTCTAGATATCTTCCTGATGAATTTCAAGAGGATGACCCATATAGACAATATCAAGTAGATTCTGATGTCTCATACTACATCATTCCTCATGGACGTTCACTTACTGAAATTATCCAAGAAAATCATGTCCCTGAAGTAATTGCTTGTAATGAGCCTGAAATACCTCCCATTGAGGATACTGAAGGTCCCCCTGATCTAATCAACACTGAAGGGACACATGAGCAAAATACTCAGAATGATCAAATGATCACTCAACCCACGGATATACCATCAGGGAACAATACTGAAGTCTCAGGATCCATTCATGAATCTTTAGTCCCTGATTTCACTCAGTCTCACATCTCAAATCAAGCATCTACAAGTTCTCATCATGCTCCTCGAGATAGATGGTCAAGAGACCAACATATTAAACTTGTGAATATCATAGGTGATCCTGGAGAAGGTATGCTAACAAGAAGCATGGCTGCCAAGCTTACAGCTGCCTTAGCAAGTGAATGTCTATTTGCTGATTTTCTCTCTGAGATAAAGCCTAAAAAGGTATCTGAGGCACTGAAGCACCCAGGATGGATTGATGCCATGCAGGAAGAACTGAATCAGTTCTATAGAAACAAAGTATGGACTCTTGTTCTTCTCCCTTATGGAAAAATAGCCATAGGTTCCAAATGGGTATTCAGGAACAAGAAATATGAGCATGGCACAACAACAAAGAACAAAGCAAGACTGGTTGCACAAGGGTATAGTCAGGAAGAAGGAATTGACTATAATGAAACCTTTGCACCAGTGGTAAGAATGGAAGCCATCAGGATATTTCCGGCGTTTGCCACATACATGAACTTTAAAGTCTACCAAATAGATGTCAAAAGTGCCTTCCTAAATGGTAAACTGAAAGAAGAAGTTTATGTGAAACAGCATCCTGGCTTTGAAAGTAGTGAGTTCCCTGACTATGTTTGTAAACTTGACAAAGCTCTTTATGGGTTAAAACAAGCACCAAGGGCATGGTATGAGACTCTCTTTACTTTCGTTATTCAAAATAAGTTTGCCAGGGAAAGAATAGATAACACATTGTTTATCTATAAATCAAAAGGAGAAGTTCTCATTGTTTAAGTGTATGTAGATGACATCATATTTGGCTCAACAAGTTATAAACTTTGTAAACAGTTTGAGAAACTGATGAAAAAGAAATTTGAAATGAGTATGATGGGAGAACTCACCTATTTCCTTGGACTGCAAATCAACCTAAGTGTAAATATCCTTTAACAATTCAAGGTCACCGAGTGAATAGTCGCTCAATGATTTACCTTCAAGATGCGCAACCTGAGTCTACAAGAAAGACTCTAGCATTCAGTGAGACGGTACTCAGTGAATGAAGCCTGAGCCAAAGAAGAAGGTGATCGGTTCAATGAGTTGTGGCAATAGACTCACTGAACCCCATACGATCTCCAACAACTAGAAGACCTTGAAGACATGAGATTGAAGAATAGGCGGGATAGTTTGAAAGAAGATAAGTCCAAGCTCTTATCTCCACAACCTATCCTGAAGAGGGTATAAGACAAGTTTAGTGTCAGGAACTAAACTTGGAAAGAGCATTTGTCCCATAATTAGAATAGATACTGTAATAGGGACAAGACAGTACAAATGTACTAACCTATTAGATCTGTGAAAAGTGCTCAACACCCATGAGAGTGTGACCCTACCTAAGTAGTATAAATAGAACTCTTGTAATAGAGTAGATGTTAAGTTTGTGCATTCAAAGTCGTAACTTTCACAAACACACATCTACTCCTCCAAATTTACTAAGTCCCTAAGCAAGCTCAGTTGGTTAACATAGTAGCTAACTTTGCATAACTCTTTAGGCTTATGCAAAGTTATTAGTGAAGAGACCACACACACACATTGTCATTCAATCCCCATTGTAGTTCCGCATACAATGGGGTATAATTCTCAATAACAAAAGTTAAACGTTGAAAAGTTAATTTTGTGTCTTTTACTTGCTATTTACATTTACTTACACAAATCTTTTCAAACAACAATTTGTTTACTTTACTTGCATGTCATGAGTTAGTTAATGATAACTTTATAATTATTGTTCACTAACTAAGTGGGAACAACAAATTGGAGAAGATACGTTAATTTTGTGTTTGGGTTTGATGGAATGATGAGCTGATTTGAATTTTTATTTGAACATGTTATTGAGTTACGATCACATAAATATTTCTCGAATTAATTTAGGAAACGCGTTATTCATAAGATCAAATTGAATCCGGATTTGTAGGGTTTCGGTTTGGGAAAAGATATGGTAATTGTGCCTGATAATTAAGGATTGAGTTAAGAACTACTACTTGGCATGGCAGTTTTGTATCACAACTTGTAGCTTGCTCCACTTGTTGAGACACTTGTGTTTGGACTCCCAGACCCGAGTTCGATCCTTACAAAGTCCAATATTTTTAAAATATTAACGTGGCGTGCTGATGTGGACACGTGACATGAAGAGGTGCTAGAGTTGTGACATGGACATATGACATCATCCTAGTGTCATGACTTGTCCCACATTATATATATATATATATATAAATTGATTGATATATAAGTATATATAGTATGTATATATATTATAAATATATATATAAAATATAATATATATAAGATATATATTATAAATATATATAAAAGACAGAGTTCACTATATTTAATATGATCTAAATGAGTTTAAAAACTAATTAAGAGTTATTATATGGAATTACAAAGTCTTATTATTAATGAAAATTTACCATTAAACTAATTAAAAGATTATTATAAAAATTACAAAAATCATATTATTTATAGGTAAATTGCAAAATCCGTCCCTAAGTTTAGCCAAATTGCAAATTTCGTCCAAATAGTTTAAAAGTGCACAAATAGTCCTAAAATTAAACTATTTTCAAATGAATCGTCACTTGTTTAACGAAGAAACATGAATTTTGCTAAACTTTAGGACGAAACATGCAATTTGGATAAACTATGTGGAAGATTTTGCACTATGGATTGCTAAACCTTAGACAATTTTTGCATATGTCACACTATTTTGGGTAGACAAACATGCAATTTGGCTAAACTTTAGGGACAATTTTTGCAATTTACTCTATTATTAATGAAATTTAGCATTGTTTAATTTTTTTGCTAAGGAATTACAAAAGACATATTATTAATGGAAGGTGGTTCTTGACTATCAAAGTATGAGAACTTTATATTCGGGTAACTAAAATGGCACTCTCTATCTTTAGTTTTATTTTTGATGTGTCTTTCTTCTTCATCATGGAAAGGATGTGCCAGTTTTGCTTTGTAATTTTTTTTTCTTCATATATTTAGTTTATGGAATTAATGAGGTTGATACTTTGTTAACTCGGTGTTATTTTTGATGGTTTATTGTTTTGGTTCTTAATGCTGATTCTTAACGCCGCTCGATTTGTGCGAGCAGTTTATGTTTATGCATGATCAAATGTAGATATCTTGCAATGTCTTATCCAGTGATCCAAGTTGTGTTATAGTTTGAAGTTTGTATGTGCTTTGTCTCATATCCTTTTTTTTTTCTAGATTTACATTACTACCAAGCTATGCTTATAACTTTGTACTTGATGATCATGCAAGAATATGAAGGCCTGGAACTAGAGCGACACATTCTGTGAACGTTGGAGCAAAGCACAAAGGGATCGAGAATGCCACGGTATAGGAAGGCACCAACTTCCGGTGAATAAAGTTTCACAATGGTTATGTTTTCTTCTTTTCATTCAAAAGAATAAATCAGGACCACAACACACACACAAAACACCACCGAAACACACTACACAACTCACCACACTACACCCACACCACTTTTTTCGACGACCACTCACATACACTCCACTCAACACTTTTCAACGACCACACACCAATACAAAACAACACAACACACTTTTACCATACTAACGAACCAAAACAAACAACACCTACACCCCACACAACACACTTTTTAAAACCAATAAGCAATATCACACTCAACACCCAAGACCAAACACACCACCACAAACACACACACAACACACCACTGTGAACACACCCAAACACCACACACAACAAAACAAACACCAACACAACACAACCAGCTCAAGACAAACCACAACTGTTTTTTGGCTACACACTAGCAAAATCACTTCCACTTCACAACACACACCTACTACACTCACAACTTACACCACAAACACCACACACACGAGCTCAAAACACCTAAGCAACTAAAAAACAATAATCACCACACTCACACACCCTTACAAAATCAACAACCCCACTTTTTTTTTGTTTTCTATTCATCTTCGTTTGAACATTTATATTGTTATGACTAGATGTTGGTGAAGTCTACAGTATGGGAGCAATGAATGTTATTTTGAAGATGGTTAATGTTTCACACGTTTTGTAGGTAAATTATATTCTTTTTCTCAAAATTGTTGTTAGCATTTTTGTACTACTTTTTGATTGACATATCTCAACAATTTTAATAGATCTGAAGAAAAGACATAGAAAGAAGATGGATGCAAAAGAAATAAGGATTAGAAATTTAAAGATTTTAGGGATCAACAATATCAATTAGGAATGTTTTTATTTTAATGATGAATGGAGTAATTTTTGCAACTTATTTATTTTCGTTTGAATAGCATGTTAATATAGTGAACCGAATTTTATATTGTTCAATACAAAATTATATCGCATGTTAATACAGTGAACCGAATGTTACTCTAATCATCATTAATGTGATTTTGTTTTTGAAAGTGTAATTCATTTAAATTATATCAATAGATGACGTTCAATTCAAAATTATATCATTTACGTTTCAAAATGAAATACCACGTTAAAGTTATATCTTTTACGTTTCAAAATGAAATACCAGATTAAAGTTTATTTGTTTGTTTTTGAAAGTGTAATCACGTCCATTTAACTTGGCACAGTGGTAACTTGTATGTTTGTTTAGCCCATAGTGCCAAGTTTGAATCTTTGCAATAACTTTTTAAAAAGAATATTTTGTCACAATCTTTATAAACGGCTGGTATGCCACATGTCCCATTTAATACCAAGTTGGCATATAATATGCATATGTGGAATGCATAGATGATGACGTGTATAAGTATTTGCCTAGGTGGAATTCGGATATACTTATGTGGATTGAAATGTTGCTGATGTGGAAATTCTGAAATAATGATGTGTCAAGTATGTGGGTGAGTCATCATTATGACATCCACTTATATATAACTAGATTCAAGGCCCGCCCAATGGGCGGTTAGCTTTAAGGTTTTTCTTACACAATGAAATGTAGTGCAAAAATGGTTTAAATATAAAAATACATAAGAGACATAATGTTTAAACTACATAACCTTAATTGTTTAAGTAAAAAATGGTAACAAATAGAGAACAAACTTATAGTTGATGGAGTACTTCTTTATAGTCGACGTTTGTTATAAATAAAATGTTGTTTTGAGAAATTGTAAGAAAAGTTTCATGCAGTTGATTGACAAAAAGAAATAAGTCAACAATCCAAAAAGTTTCCAAGTCAGTCATCACGCACTTCATGCAAAAAAAATGTAATTAGCTCGAACACAATAGTACTCGAACATAAAAAATGCAATTATTGACTTCTGTTGTTTCTCATATTCTCTAACTCTAAGTGGACCTTCAAGCATCTGCTCGCATTCCTTCATCCGATTGAAGCATTTGGCCAAATACTTACCTTGTTGAGCCGCTACCTAAAAACATCAAAATAACGATATTAGCCAACTGTAAAAATTAGCTCCTAAATACCATTCCTATAAAAACATCAAACCTGTCCAATTTGCTTCATGAAATCCATAATAACCGGATGAGTTCCAATACCAGTTGACCAAACCACCACTTCGTATGATAGATTTTTAGTTACGCCAACTGAACTTTCTTTAAAAGATATTCCCTTATCAGACATTTTAGTATCAATGCGGTCTTCAGCAAACTCAGTTTTTCTTTTGTCAAATCTGAAAACAGATACGCAAAACTTTTAGTCGTTTCTTGCTCTTAATCTTTGAAGAGGCTAAAAATAATTTACCATCAGAGAAAATGCCAACATAGAATCACAAAAACAAATTTAGGAATAAAACAATATATTAGTGATATATAAAAAGATGAAAGATTAAGCTCATTGCCTGAGCAATAGCTGTAAATATTTTACAACGGTTTAAGACTGCTAATTGGGTAAGGTGATAAGCAATTAAGCATTGTGATTGGTCCAAGTTGGTCGGAGAAAAGATGATGTGATCTCTTCGATCACCTCTGAATTATCATGTTACAACGCCTGCATAACTTCTTCGGTGTAATGTTTATGAATAACATTATCATCATTTCAGGACCTTGAGAGCTTTGTTGTGATTAGGTTTTTCTTCTTGGAGCTATCTAATGTGCAACACTACACTTAACTTTAACAAACACCTATTAGCAGCAAGTAACATTGACCATATAAAATTACGTGATTCGAGTATACACAAGGGAAATAACAGTGAACAAAGAAAATATAAAGAATGCCCCCTAAATGATGGTTAGTTACGTTACTTTAATTATGTGGATCAAAAGCTATCAACAGCAAGTAACAATATGCAGTTTTTTATAAGCTTATAGATCTAAGAGATACAATTGTGTTGCATGTATTTTTCAATATGTTGTTAGAGCTATGGGGAAAAGAGTATACTTATTACGGGTCACACATATGAGTATTGGTACAGATGTTTAATACGTAGATGGATCTATAATCAATCTAATTCATTCATTGTTTGATAAATGTCAGATTATCGAATCCATGCTTATATACCAAGTAAAAAACGCACTAAAGCCTTTGACACAAAAAAATGTCTTACAATGGAATATATATAAAAATTGTGACATATCAGTGCTACTGAGATACGACTGGCAACTTGACTAATGGGTTAAAAGGGGTTTAGGTTGGAACGGGTATCACTTGTAGTCGCATTTACTTTTCACCTTATATATAAGATATTTTATAAAATTTCACCAACATAACACTCACCAAAATGTTGTTGCCACCACGGAAGGGATCCTTAAAGATTGCTTAGGGGTTGTATATTTAGAATTTTAACCACAATTAATTCACTACAAAACTCAAGACTTATGATTATTTACAGGTAAGACTTACTATAGGATAACTTCATTATCTTCTCATGGTGCTTCTCCGGTGCTTGATCAATCATAGTTCCACTTAGGAAGCTCAGAAGGATGCTCAAATGGTTTTGAGAGAGTCTATAAAATATAAATTAAAAATTATATGACTTTTCTTGTTACAACAGGATAGATGATTATAGAAAACAATCAGTGCACTAAAAGCAAGCATACCCTTGATTTGCTGCCCACATGTGTTCCGGCACCTACAATATTGTTTAAAAATTCATGCAAAATAGTTGAGATATATCTACATTTGAACAAAAAATCTCCTTAAACTTAGAAGGAAGAGTATTTTTACCAAATGTATTCACCAATGAACTTGTCGGGGTTAGGAGTCACATCCAAGTTTAGTAAGTCTTACACCCTGGTTCCACCTGAAGCACATATTCTAAACTTTTAGCTATTTTGAATGCTCCTTTCTTGCTTTGCTCCTTTCTTTCTTTGCTCCTTTGTTGATCTCATATGCCATTGCACTTTCAAGGATCCAAACATTGCGTCATTTTCGCCTAATCGTATAATTAAACACAATCAAACAATGTCACATTATTGGGGGAGGTTATCGAGCACTACATGAACATCTAAATCACATTACTGATGTGTGCACCTTATTGTTTCATCTGAGGCTTCGGTTCCTTCATATGACTTAATGTCTACAACCACTATTCCTTCATATAACTACTCGTCCAATATGTATTTCAGACTGCGAATCCTGTAGATGGTATATGAAGTTAAAATAAAATTAGGTGGCATCGTACCGATATACCTAACGTTAAAAGGTTATAAATCTGAACAATAGGTTTGTCAACGAAAAATAACGTATAGGCGTTCTAGCAACAATATACCTCACATTAAAAGGATAGAAACCTGAACTATAGGTTCGTCAGCGGGAAATAATGTATTGTCATTTGAGATTGGGGTAATTACAGTATCACTGCTAACTCTTTCATAACTTGCTTTCCCCTGAGCTTGAAGAGTATGCAAAAACATCAACAATTTGCATAACAAAAACTATTAAAGAAAGTTGAATTATAAAATACAATCAAGGAAACATTGTAGCAATATTAATATAAAACCTTTTGATAAATGCGCTTTGTAACAGAGGCTGGCAGATTATCTCCAACAAAATGAGAACCCAAACCTCTAATTCTCTTATACCACTTCATTAGACCATTGACCTTTATAGGAAAAAGAAATACCTCATTGTTACCATGATCACGTAAAACTATTATAGGAAAAAAGAAAACATTGTAGCATTTGAGTCATCTTGTACCCTAATTATTACCTTTAGAGCCACAGTAGCATTTTAGTCATCTTGTTCTTGAGTATTCGTTCTTGACTACCCATCAAATATGAAAGGAGGGTCTTAGAGCAAATATTTAGCCTGCAATATTTGAAAGGTTGATGTTACTTATTAGAAGACTATATACATATCCACACACAAAATAAAAGTTAAGGTCAAAGAGACCATTTACTATCATGTATACACACAAACTCGCTCAAAGTGAGGTTGAAGAGACCAATAAAAGACAAACAACCTTAACGCCTCATATGACACTCGATAAGCAATCTTAAACAACCCCTTTATACTACAATGAGAAGTTCTAATAAGATTGTTACGTGTTATTAAATGAGGCGTTTTTATCATGTGATTTTCTTCAAACTTACCTCCATTATCATAAAAACTTTCAATTTTTTGTCAACTGTTGACGCTATTTAGCGGGACTCAATCAATTTACCTAAATTATAAAACATACTTAGTTGCGCCATTATAAGTAAACAGGTCACAATTAGCACATCTACACACAGGCTAACACAAATATAAAGGTGCTTATTTATGGTTCGGCTACTTTTGCCTCTTCGCCTTTAGGGTTCTCATCTCCTGCAGTAAAACATGCAACTGTCATATATAGATTCTACGTATACACGAAACCATATCCCAATATAGATGAAACATTTTTTTTCTACACAACTTCAATCCACAATTACCATTAAACATCAATGCACAGATTTAGATCCATGAGCTATCTTTGAATATTTCACTAACATTATAATGTAGCACTTATGTTAAGCTATGTATTAAGGGGTATTTAGATGGTTGATTATGGGCTTAAAGTTTAAACACTTGGATTAAACTAATTGTGGGTCTACTTGGGCATCGTACGATCTTAAGGGAAGTGAGTATGCCTCTGCTTGTTTCCATGTACAATGCATGTTCTACAATTTATTATGGATGCATATCTTGATCAATATGATCGCATTGGATTTTTCGTGGCCTGGACAGTTTACTTTTTAATACAAAAATGGTACTCTTTTTGGGACATTCCAAATTATTATTTGAAACCAACATAAAGTAGCAGAATGCAGATAACCACAATCTTCAAATAGTTTACCAAACACTATAGTCTAGCATTATACATTTTGCAAACGCAACAATGAGAATACCAGTTTCAGAACTGGTATTATTTGAAACATAAAATTGTTAAAACTTTCATTAATACAAATAAATGATATTCTCACCAACAGAAATCTTACCAAGATTTGTTGATTTGGTTTTCCAGACTGTGTATCAAAAGAAAAACAGAAAATCTCGGTTTAATGTATTCCAGGAGGGGTTTATTTTTATGGATCTGATAGGAATTCATTGTGTAGGTGGAAAGAGGGATTAAGCCAGGGATTCACGTATGTAATTCCTTGTATACATTGCCACTGTCTTTTGATTCGTGGATGTTTGATTTACAAAAAATTAATTGATTTGTGGTTTTTGTTCTTGCTTCAATCAATTTGTTGTTTGAGTTCTAGCTTCGATCGATCTAGCTTCAATCGATTTTGGAGATGGTTTTTGTTCGATGCTTTTTTTGTTTTCATTAAATGTTTGCAGACTTGTTGTGAGCCGTTGATTATTGTTGAATATCCAGGTGTCATTGTTTTAGAATTTTGAAAGAAGATCTTATTTTCAAAAGCTTGTTTTATATAGGTAGTAGATTACATTTCATGACCTAAAATCACATGGGGTTGATGTCACACTCGGTTCCTATATAGGTCCATCCCTGATTGTTACTCTCTTATAAAACATTGTAAATGGCGTAAAATCACCCTCGATTTGTCACAGGTCACAGCTGAGCATGAGATCTTTGCAAAGTACGTCATATTATGATAGTTTCGTTTTTTAGTATCTTTAAACATAATTTTATATTAAACACGAAAATTTTTAAATATATTAGCTGTCAAGACGTGTATAACATGACAATTCTGATGCGTTTGGTTACTTGATGGAATCAAGCATGGTATGGATTTTTTTAATTTATTTAAAGTTTTTTAATCAGTTTAAAATTAGTTTAGCTTTATAAAAAAGATACACACGCGCATTAAACCTACCCTCACCAGAATCTCAACGTTGTTAGCTAATCCATGATCTTGCATATCAAATTGCCAGCTTCTTTTCAATAGATTTATCTTTTAGAACATCTGACGACATCTTTTATTATTTATCTACTTATTGTTGCATTATGTCAGGGGATGATTAGCTTAATTTATCCGATTATGAACTTGAAATGCAAACAAACTAATCATTGGGCAAGTCGTAGAAAAAGGTATATCACATTTTATGTTAATTTGAATTTACGTTACTCAAATGTCTTTTTTTTGCAACTTAAAGCATCAAAGTTATTTTTTGTTCATTATATGATTTTTTTTCCGACTTTCGGAAGATTTTATCGATTATCATTTTAGTTGTGCTCAAATATAACGATATATCACAATAATTAACCACTTCAATTAAAAAAAATGATCGATGAACATCTTCCAGAAAGTTTGAAAAGACCAACATTTCACAAAAATAACTTCGATACATTAAATTTAGTAAAGAGATCAAGCATCTAAAATTCAAATTAACCTAAAATCTGATATCTTTTATGCGATTTCTCCACTAATCATAAGGTGATGAATGTAAGTTTATGAGCTTAAAAAAGCTTTTTACTCAAATTAATAAATTTGATCAACTGAAGCTTATGAACCTAAATTAAGTTTTTATCTCAAGTTGATAATCTTACAAAAATATACAACCTTGTCCTTAGAGCACAGGGAGTCGTGGTGTCAAACTTTTGGTGCCAAACTTCAAAAGTGGTGCCACGTCAGCAAAATAGAGTTTGGCACCAGAAATGCCATGGCACCAGAATTCAGTGGGAGTGGTTTGGCACCAGAATTCTGGTGCCATAACATTTTTTATTTTTTTTAAATAAACTCAAATTAAATTTTATTCAATTAAAACATATTAAACATTACATAAAACTTAAAAATTACATAAAACTTAAACATTATTAAACATTACATAAATAAAAACACAAACTACTCATCATCATTATTCCATAGATGCTCCATAAGGTCTTGTCGAAGATCGGTGTGTGTTTTCCTATCGCGTAGTTCTTTTGTCTTCCTAACATGTAAGTCACATCTTTCGACCCAGTCTCTAACAATGTTCGGTGCTGGATTCACGAACATATCTCTGAAGTTAACTTCAAATCCCTCGTCTTCCAATATCATGTTATGTAAAATTATACAACAATACATGATTCTCTTGAGGGTGTTGATTTGCATTGCACGCGCGGGTTGTCGTATAATACCCCAACGACCTTGTAGGACTCCGAATGCCCGTTCAATATCTTTTCTTGCAGCTTCTTGAACTCTCTTAAACTTCAAGGATTTTTCATCCCTTGCAACAGAAAACGTTTTGACAAACGTAGACCATGCTGGATAAATACCGTCGGCTAAATAGTAACCTTTCCTATATGTATGCCCGTTTACAACAAACGGACACTCTGGAGCTATATCAGCAATTTCATCATCAAATAATGGGGAACCATATAACACATTTAAATCATTATTCGCACCAGGAACCCCAAAATATGCATGCCAAATCCACAATTTTTGATCAGCAACAGCTTCTAACATAAGAGTTGGGTATTTATGAGTACTCCTTTTGAACTGCCCATGTAAGGCCTTTGGGCAATTTTTCCAATCCCAATGCATACAATCGATACTCCCGAGCATTCCCGGGAGTCCATGTTTTTCTTCGTGCAATTGATATGTTTTTTGAATATCAGTTGCAGTTGGCCTTCTTAAAAAATTATTATGATATAAAACGTGAATGCATTTAGTAAAGTGATCTAAGCATTCTCGTGAAGTACGTTCAGCAATTTGCAAATACTCATCAAATGCATCAGGTGCAGTGCCGTATGCCATTTGGCGTATGGCGGATGTGCACTTTAAAATAGGACCAATACTATTACGACCGATCGCATCGATCCGTACTCTAAAATACCTAAAGTACTCAGGCAGGGGTTGCACATTATAACTTAAGATATCGTTGAGTATTTTATTAAAAAGTGTAGAACTCATACGATACCTGCGCCTAAACTTTTCTTCAGGATATTTCGGTTCATACTCGTCGTCACCAAAATAGTCGTCGATTAGCCTTTGTTCCGCCTCTTCTCGTTCACGAAATATATATGTCCTCCTCCTCTTTGGACCATCACTCGAACCCCCGGCTTCTTGCTCACACAAACCCACATAATGTTGATACGACTCATAATCCCGCATATATCGATCATAGTCGGGTTGAAAGAAAGCATCATAATGATCGTATGTGTCGGTTGGGTCGAAATCGTTGAGATTATTTTGATCCATATTTGAAAGAAAAAAGAGAAGTATTGAAGTAGAAGATGTATTGAAAGTGTGTGTGAAGTATGAAATAAAAATGAGGTATTTATAGAATTTTTTAAGGGGTAAAATTGTGATTTTGAGGGTATTTTTTTGAATATCCGCTCCACCTAACGAATAGATTAAAAAAAAAAATAATAAAAAAAAAATAAATAAATAAAATAAAATAAAATAAAATTGAGTTTGGCGTGGGCTGTTAGCCACGGCGCGAGAAGGCTTAGCGCGAGCCACGGAGTGGTGCGCCGTCGGCCTTTCTCGCGCCAAAGCTTGGCGCCAACCTACCCGCCAACCGATCCCTTTGCTCTTAAGGGTCTATGTAACAAGTTCTAAGGTTGGTTAAATGGTGTTTGAATTTATTTTAATTAACTTAGTAGGAAAGATACTAAGTTTAAAATTTAAAAAGTTATATAAAAATTGTTTGTTTAAAATAATAAAAAAATAATTATTTAAATCATTTTTTTTTATCTAAACACAACCTAAATACTCTTTTCGTCCCATATTAAGTGTCCACAATGATATCTTTGATTGTCTCATATTAAGTGTCTAATACAATAAATGAAGGAATTTTGATAACTAAATTTCCAGTTTTGCCATTTGAATATATGACCCATTAAGTTTTTCTCTACTTTTTGAGTTTTTTAAGTATATTTATTAAGGGTATAATTGTCATTTGATTAACTAATAGTTGTAACAATTTATTGCAACTAAAATTTTATGCTTTTATGTTATGGACACTTAATGTAGGACAGAAGGAGTACAAAATTTGAAGGAAAAAAAAGCAAGTCAAAACTGCCACATCCAAGAACTACCAAACAAGAGGAAAAAAGCACACATTTATGGGACCTCAATTGCACAAATTTTAAAACCTAAAACATGATGAGAGCAATAAAAAAAAAGTTAACAAAATTATTTATCACACTTCATGCAGTATCTAATATCTATAATAATTTACAATCGATCACACAACCAAAAACACAAAAAGAAAAACAAAAAGACTAACCATTT
>BQNB010122042.1:0-20354 GCA_026074375.1 Tanacetum coccineum
CTCTTTGTCCCGCTTTGTTATCTTGTGCATAGAAATAAAGTGTTTCTTCTTGAATTATCCCACTAAAGATTTCGCGATACCCAGACACAAATATGGTCAAAATACTTTACTCAGAAAGTGAACATATACGATTCAATCAAGATATCTAAGATTATCATCACACCCAAACCCCGAATTCTATCACTAAATAATGTTGGTGCGTTTTTAAAAAGAGCAAAATTGAAGAGTGAGTTACTACAAACTTTTCTGACGAGACAAGATAGACAAAAAAACTGACGTGCCGTTAAGATGAACGTATGACATACTTAACAAAAGTACCACCAAAGTACCAAACCTTCCGCCCTTAATAGTTTGTTCAACAGCCAAGGGGGCTTGATTGTTGTAGGATTCGATCACCCTACAACCTGGTTAATATTGCGAAATTAATCCGATCTTGAAGACGAACACACCCCAGCAGATTATGTATGACAGAAAAGAAAGAAAAGACGTACAAGAATATAACCCTCAATATTACATGTTTATTGAGTAAGAAAAGAACGAAGTACAAAACACATCCCCCTCACCTTCTTTTATAGAGTTGAGGGGAGAACAAACAAGTTGGAAAGAATAAAGTATAACCCCCCCACCTCCTTATATAGAGATGAGGGGGATGATGGACCTAGGTCGTAAAAAAACCCAACAACCCTGATATGACTATAATTAGAGCTAACTTTATACTAAACCCCATAACCTATTGACTAAAGTGAATACTATATCTAACAATTTCCACCTTAGTATCACTATTAGTCAATACCGATACGCAGCAACCTCGACTTGTGCTGGAACCTCGGACCGGGAACCGCCTTTTACCAAGGCACCAGTAGCAATACCTGCTACTAACCTTAGCTCATATCTTGACTCTGTCAAGAGTCCCTTTAGCCATATTTCCTTCTTCCAAGCCTCAGTAAACGTCATATATCCCGCTTCAGTTGTTGACAAAGCCTCCATGTGCTGCAAATTAGCTTTCAAGCTTCCTGCACATCCCAGTATCATCAACCCGTACCCTGTGATTTATCTACCCATGACAGTGATCGATCTTCCCATGGCGTAGTCAAAATCCACAAAAACCTGTACGTCTGTCTGTAATCCACGATCAAACTTATCCAACATACCCACATCTGCAGATGCTATGTCAAGTCTCGTGCAGACCATCTGATACTCCTGGCTTCCAACCGCATATATACATGACCACTTA
Organism: Tanacetum coccineum; assembly: GCA_026074375.1. Taxonomy (NCBI): domain Eukaryota; kingdom Viridiplantae; phylum Streptophyta; class Magnoliopsida; order Asterales; family Asteraceae; genus Tanacetum; species Tanacetum coccineum. The sequence goes on from BQNB010122042.1 coordinate 1,235, forward strand.
CCATTCTTTTCCACATCACAATCCCCTGATAGACTACCCTCCAACGACAGTATGGAGTGTCCCTCCAACAAAGTCTGTACCAACTTCCCGTTGTAAAACCTGGACTGTGACACCCTCAGAGTATTACCACTCTGATCCCTGACGATCTCCATACCAAGTACATTTCCCTTTGCTTTATCCAGCAAACCCTTGGTAGCCCAGATCTCAGCCTTGCATCCGCAAGAAAAAACCATATCATCTATATAGAGAAATAGATGTATGAACATACCTGGTGTATACTCCCAGTAATAGCCATCGTTGTCGTCACTGCATTTCCTGCAACCGTTGCTGAGCACATACACATCTGACCGAGCATCCATATCATCTTTCAATCCAGCCTTCCACTTGGAAATTACCTCACAAGCAACTGTATTATTGAAAGTCAATGACTCATGTGCATAAATCTTCTCCACTGCAGCAACTGCAAAAGCAGCCTCATTACTGTCTTCTCTATACCCGAATAGTTCACATGCTAAGTGTTGCTCCCTATCACGTGCTAACTGATAGTCCATCAAATCTTGAGTTTGTACTTCTTGTAAACCAGCTCCTTGATCGACATTCTCTTGAGGTTCCACCTCAAATGTATGATCCCCTAGCGGTTCCACCTCAAACTCAAATCCATGCAACACCTGCATTGAACCCGTACCTACACCAGAACCAATGAAAGTTTTCTTGTATTCCCCACTCTCATTGAAACCCATATTCCTGTAAAGCACTACCTTTGAAGTAATGTCATCTAACCTCCAAAGCTTATTACCCACTATACTTTTGTGGTATCCCAGGAATATGCACTTGACCTTAACTGGTTTAAGCATCCCTTGCTTAATACTAGCAAGCCAACCAAAAAACCCCAACATATCTATAGGCTTCTTGAATCCAATCGCCGATGATGATGACATATTCACTAGATATGTAGACCTGGTTGTATCCTCTGCCCAAAAACCTTGGACAGACCAGACTGAATCAGAAAACAACGTACCTTAACAAAGAGTGTCACATTTGTCTCATCAACCAACCCATTCTGCTACTGTATCCCTGCAACACCCAAATGTTTGGCGACCCCACTCTTCATACATTGTTTTGTAGACCTCTGGTTATAAGAATCAAGAACATTACCCGTCTTGATCTTCCACCCAGTCTGATATTCCTTTTCCTGCTCCTTTACCAAGCAGTCCGTGTTTGTCTTCTCTTTAGGTTGCTTGTCCTCCAACCGTCTTTGAGCCACTGCAGTATCATCGTTACTAATCTGAAAAACCTCAGCTTCACGATCCCCTTGAGCTCCCTGCAGTTCCACCTCAAACCAAACACGTTTTTCATCATGTACTCCATGGACTCCTGTTTCAACACCAGGACCAAGTTGTTTGAACCTAACTTGTTTTGAACCTCCATGCTTTTGTATAATATTCCCATGGAGCTTTTTGATGTTTAACCTAGTATTCATACTAGACATTCTTTTAACCCTTTGCTAACCATTTAACCTTTTGTGAATTTACGTACACAAAACACGATCTAGCAAAGTAACCCGTTGGTAAAACCCTTGCTTTATCGATATAACCCTAAGAATAAACCTTCTTAGAAATCGATCAAACCAAGAAACCCTTCAAAAACAAAACCCTTTCTTACTCAAATATCGATTGAACCATGGCATAAAACCGTCCAACAAATCGACAACCCTTGAATCAAGAAAGTATCCTACGCTTTTTGAAGTAACCCTTGTCGTACTTTATTTATGCAAAACAATTTCTTGTAACCTAAGAAACCTTGCAACCTCGACAAGTCTTGGACTTATTCTCCGACCCTTTGTTTATTCTGATAACCTTGTGATATAAACCTCACAACACTGAATTAAACAAAGTACCTTATGTGTAGCTCCAAATAATATTTTTTAATTATTATTTGAAAACTAACCTCCTTTAAGTCTTCTACACCTTGTCGCGAACCCGGACAATCGAAGAACTCAAGAAACTTTACCTGTCGATACCCTGCTGCTCCTTGACGTCAAAAAACATCAACACCAAGAACTTTTGTTGTTGAGAATCTGGTAGCCCAAACAGAATAGAACCCTCCCGTTCCTTCCAGAAAAACGAGCAACAAAGACCTCTTCTTGATCGATCCTAGTTAACCAGAGAACCCGCGAACCTGAGCTCTTGATACCACTTGTAAGATTCGATCACCCTACAACCTGGTTACTAGTGCGGAATTAATCCGATCTTGAAAACGAACACACCCCAGCAGATTATGTATAACAGAAAAAAAGATGCATAAGAATATAACCCTTAATATTACATGTTTATTAAGTAAAGAAAAGAATGAAGTACAATCCTCTCCCTCCTTACCTCCTATTTAATAGAGATGAGAGAGAGAACCAAACAGGTTGGAAAAAAAGGTAAAAAACACCCTCTCCCTCACCTCCTTTTATAAAGATGAAGGGTAGGATGGGCTTGGGCCGTAGAGAAACCCAACAACCTAATATGGTTATAATTAGAGCTAACTTTACACTAAACCCCCTAACCTATTGACCAAAGTGAATACTATATCTAACATTAAGGTACTTAGTTGTCGTTAAAAAAGGCACACGTAATCAAAATTGATTTAGGTGTTAGAGTGGTTTTAACCACCTATGCATCTTAACAAAACTCATAAAAGAAAATTATTTCATAAATCTCACTTTCAAAGGTCGTACGTTTGAAGCATATAGCTAGTGAAGAGAAAAAGAACAAATGATGGAAAACAGGAACCAACAGTTAAAGCATGCATCCCAGGCTATAAGTTTTTCTCCAACAACTGCAAGCAACTAGGTTTGCATATAAAGTACATAAATGGTGTTGCCCTTATCTGCATCTAATTGTCTTTATAAGCTAAGGACCCATCTGAAGTCATTCTTTCTACACGTCCGCTTCTTCGACGAAATTTCCAGATTACTTATTCTCGTCATCCTATATACATATGTTGCCACATCAACTTTGTTTGTTCTTTCCATAACACTGTCAGACGATTTCATACCTCTTACTACCTCTTCCACTTGCATTACTTCTTCAGTCTTTGTATTGTCAAATTCTGCCAGCCCTCCAGTGATTTATGTAGAAACGTTTCTCAATAGACTTACAATAAACTAAAATATTTTAGAGGTGAGTTGGAAGTGGACCTTGTAGGATTGTTTGTGGACACATGAAATACAATTCTCATGTTTTACTTCTTAAAAATTTATTGCAACCTCTTTCATTTTGGGCAAATCTACTATCGCCAAATGAACATGTTTGCTACCACAACAACATTCCAAAACTTCTTTATACGTATATCCTTAGTACACGATGCTCTTTACTTTACTAAACTGCCATAAAACCATGATATCTTTCCATCTTTAGCTAGGGAATTTGATATGGGGATCAAGTTGGTTCTCTATGGAGCCCCTGTTGTAAACTTGCAATAGTTGCTTGGCTTGTAATATTTGAGCGAACTTTATTAGTTATTAATGTGTTTTTTGACAACGAAAGAATCATGAAATTTATTCTATAAGATCTTGAAAATGAGATGCCACAATAAGTAAATCATATCTTTCAAATTATTCAGCAATGATAGTGATCGAAATCCATAGGGATGTCGTTTCAAAGTGACTATCACAACTTGAGGAATTAAATTTGGTGTGGTAATTAATTGTTAAATTAATTTTACAAGTTTTAAATTTATAAAACTCGTCTACTGATGTCTACACGCACTAATGGGTAGAGAACCCGGTCGTATGTAGTGCAAAACTTGGTAAATCCGAGGTCGTCCGAAGAGCTAAGTTGTATTAGTTTTAATTTGAAATGTGTCACAGGTTTAAAAATGGTTTTGAATTGATTTGAAATTTTGACAGGAAAATAAATGCGATAAGTAAATGATTTGAAAACAATTAGGGAGAAAGGCGTACTAAGCTAGTTATTTCATTACTAATGCTATGATATGTTTCCTAGTGCAATGTCTAGATATCGTTTTATTTGTGGTTCTAATATCAACATACCCGAATTGGCATTTGAGGTCTGTCCTATACTTCCTGCGATCCCAATTCCCCGATAGGGCATCCAAGTTATAGTGATTAACCTTCAGCTATCCTAAAGAGCTGTCTATAACCTAGATAGATTATAAACCCCCTTTGAAAGAATTCCTGAGCTTTTTAAGTATTTAATGTGATAAAGGCGGTAATTTGATAAATTCCTGAACTAGGGATTAATGCCAAATTATCCTAGTACCCTGCTGATCTTAAGTTCAACATGTCAGCCTAATAAGAAGACAAACAGGGTCTAAACCACCCTCAATACTACCAAAACTCAGGGATCAATGACAGACAATAAGGATATCTAATTCAAACGAAAAAAAAAACAAGAAACGATCATAACATTAGTAAATTCATAACCAGGCTAGCACTAGAAGTTCTTAGCCACTCATAGCAACAGAAAGGTAAGAAACAATAAAAGAGGTCTTGGATTGAACCATCATAATTCTTACAAGATGTGTTTATGAATGATTAATACAAAAGGTAAGATAAGTGACTTCTCTCTTGGACTACTGGTGGAATTCTTTGACTTCTGGAAACTTGTATCACCCCTTGAATCTGTGGTGGAAGGGTTGATGTCAAATGTACCAAATGAGGGATCTATTTATAGATTTCGATTTGGTTACGTCATAACTAATGTAGTGGGTTATAGCGTAACAATGCTGATGTGGGATTTCAAAATCCATGCTTAAAATGGGTTACGGCGTAACTTTAACGTCATGGTTACGCCATAACCGTGACTAGGATACGTCATCCTTCTTCAACGTGGCAAGTTACGGCGTAATTTTGACGAAGCAGTTACGCCATAACTGTGGTGATGACTCATTCCTTCTTTAATTTTGGTTACGGCGTAACTCTTGCAGGATGGTTACGTTGTAACTGGCCTTGAGATTCTTTTTATCCTTGTTTTCCAGGTCCAAATCCAGCGTATCTTGCTCTAATGCTCGTATTCTTCTTGTAAACGAAATAAGAAGTGATTAAGTAGCATTTTCAAGCATTTAAAAAATACTTACAAGCATTTTGATACTAAAAACTATTAACTATTTGATGTTAGCAAATATCCCCCCACTTGACTCCTACTTGCCCTCAAGTAGACTTGTTAGAATAATTCATAAAAATATTTCCCCAATTTAACTCAGAGAAATGAATTCATAATTTACTTCTGCTAGAAAACATCAAAGTCGAACACCTCATGAAAAGAGGATCAAAATCACTCAACTCTCACTAGTCTAAGTGTTTTGTTTTTGAGGTGATCACTCAAATGCACTGTCATAGCATGTATTTTATCATAAGCTTGAAAAGTACACAAATATCCACCAACTAGAATTAGGGTCTAAACATCTCTTAAAGGCAATTTGGGTGACACACACATGCTTAAATAAGTAATTGACTCTTTCCGATACCACTATTCTAGAAAAGGCGACAAAATCACACATGCTTGGCCAAATCCATAGACGAGACACATATGATTTCTCAGTCCTTAACTCAAGCAGGCTAAAGGCTAGAATCATTTAAAGGGTAGGATAAGACATGGGATACAATATAATTGTTGATAAATAAACGCAAACAGATAGTCTAAAAAAATATAAGGTTGTCATAACCGGCTACCGTCCATCAATATGATTCTGAGTGTCCAAATGCGTCGGAAATCCCTGATCATAAATAAAAATCGTCCCCTTTCACGACTAAAAAATTGAACTTAATATTCGAAAACTTTGCGGAAACGCAAGACCGGGAATGACCTTGTGTCATTCCTTAATATACTTATTAAAATACATTTCAATTATACCCTTGAAAGTTTATTATATAATAATGAATCTTTGAGCTGTATTCCAACGATATAAAGAACTCGTTTAACTCCTTACGGCTTACATTTTATGGCAAAAACAAAATTCTAAAAACTGCAGAACCATCTAGCCGGGGGCTGGTAAGCCACCCGGGTGGCTCCCTGCACCTGCTCACACTCTAAAACTTATTTTTGACATTAAACTCTAGAAAACAAACTTCCCGAACTTGATATTACTTAAAAACTTCCAGAATTCATTAAATACCAACTATAGTACACATAATTACCATAGTCGTTTGTGGTTTAAATGACCAAAAAAATCTTACGGGGTTACCAAACGCCCCGTTTGACCCACTTACATCCTTGTTTTAACCTATTTGCATACATTTACATATAAGACTCTAACCAAAAGACTTGACACTTGACCTTAACAATCTTACAAACCATTAGAACATTGGGGGATTCGACCTTGATTCAGCTTCGACAATCTACCGCTTACGAATTGTTAATATTCATAAGTACTTCCACTTCTAAACCTTTTCACGCATTTACCTTATTCGCTTGAACCTATAAAACATTGGGGCAACCTTAACAATGCTATGCTTTCGCCTGAGTAAGTAATAGAATAGAAAGCTATCATATTTCATTAAACACAATTGCATCATAACCATTAATCCATCATTCAATTGTAAACGCATAAACTTACATATCTTACTAACTTAACAATTAGGCCAAGCATATCTTTTGCAAGTACACATTACTTCCAATCTCTTCCTACCTCAATTGGCATATCAAATATACAAAGCATAACTAGCTAGGTCCATTCACTAGCCCCATTCTTATTTTTAATCCAAACCACCTAACTCTTAAACCTTCCATACCTTTCATTAATACTAATCATATAACACATAACATACAATACAAGTATGATAACTCAATATAACATCTTGTTATAGTCTAATTACTTACCTTTAATCCAATCTAAGGACATCAAGAACATCATCATCATCATCCATGCTATCCTTCCTAAACCATAATTATACATATTAAAGAGACTTCATAATATGGGTCTATACAACCCATAACTTACCTAATATCCATCCTTTATCATCATATGATCATATCTTGATTATATGATATACAATCCCCAATTCTATACACTTAATCTTCAATTAACCATAACCCTTATTAATAAACATCTTGATTATTGTTTTAGAATATTAATTACCTAAAACCCCTAATTTGGTTACATAAACCCTAACTCAATAATTCTTTAATTCAACTTAATATAATGATTACTTACTTGTAGGAATCATTAGTATAGGCTTATATCTTGATTTGGGACTTCAATTCACCTTCAACTCATCTCTAGCAATTTCTCATCCTTTCCATCTCTTTTCTTTCTCCCTGGGTCGACACACATACAGGCACCAACATAACTCTAGAACATTTTGGAGTTTCCAGGGAATTCTACATATTTGATAGGTACATGTTTGCCTATATGGCAAGAATGGTCCTCTAAGTCTTATTCCTTCTCATTTGAACACATAACTTATATAGCCCTTGTATCATTTGACATCTTAGTCCCTTAAGTCTATTTCCTTCCTAGTTGTGACACACAATCTTTTCTAAAATCATTTACATACTAATAATACTTATAATTGACTACCGGGTTTGACTAACCAATCATGTAACATCTTCAAACTTATAAAAGTCATAGTCAAACTATTCCAATGGCATTCTCATAATAAAAATGCTTAAAACCTAGTTTTAGGGTGTTACAATAACAGTTGTGACGGGCTAGTATTAGATGTAGAAATGAAGTCCTGCTTTGAACTGATGAAGCAGATTTTACCAACCCGACCTTCAAAATCATACAGATAGCTTATAGTTGCACCGTCTCCATATCTCGAACAACTTGTTGGTTTTATAACAAGTAACCAACATAAATATGCTACTGAAATTACACTAACAATTTTTTTTATAATATACAACATACATATCTCCCCATTTGAGATGAAAAATATCAAAAGTGATGATACAGGGGGGGGTCCTCATAGATCAAGAGTGATAGGTCTTCCATGAACGCGCAAAATTTCCGAACTCATTCCTTCGAACCATGGACTCAAGTAGCCAAAGATTTCAACACAAAGGAAATCTAGACTACAGGGTTGGCTAAGGCGAAATGGAGTAACGATACATTTAATATAATGGGTTAAAAATAAGGATTGGCTTAACAGGGTGATCTTGGGGTATCTTACACTAAAAATGAGTGCAACAAGGGGTTTTAACATAGGAGGTCGACTAGTCAGTGTAATATCAATAAACGCACACAACATAACACATAAGGTCCTGTAATTTTTGGTTAATTCTTAATTGTTTCCTTCTTAAATAGTTTATTCCTGCTAATCAATTAGGTCTCAAAATGATGTACAAGCCAAGTTCTAAAGTCTTCAATATACCGCACGCCATATTATGGTGATTTTTGTAAACAGAAGAAGACGAGATCATTAGGCTCACCCTCACCAAATGAAATACAAGGGTAAAGTGCGCACGAGAAAGATCTAATCTAGTTTAGTAAAGAAAATCATGTCAAAAAAATTATAAACTTGTGCCCAATTTTCAAAGAAAACAAGAAAATCAAAGGCAAATATAGGTCAAGAGGTAATTCTAACTCCTATACCTGAATTTGGATTAGTACAATGTCCCTCTAATGTACATTAAGGAAATGAAAATTCAAAAATAAGAGTAGAATTAACACGAGAGACTCCCCTGAGCATTTCTCTGTAATTCGAATGATAATGGCAAGAGATGAACTCTTGACCAGCGTATCCTGAGCAAACTTGTATCCCCTGAAATCACTAAACAAACTAAAATCATTAAACATTCAAAATATACAGGAAAACCTAACTCACTTTTGTAGAAATCACGGTTGCATTTAGCATATGCAACAAGCCTTTTAAACCACTTGGTGGCCCAAGTGGACGAGTGAAGTCTCGTGAGGGTTTCCAGAGAACGTACCCACAAACTTCATTTAATTATACATGGTTTTGTAAGAGTTTCAAACATAATTAAGGTTTACAGGAAGGGGTTACGGCGTAACCCTGGATTGGGTTACCTTGTTACCATGTGGCAAAATAATTTTAAAAATATGGTTATATCTAGTGACAGTGTAACCATGGAGAGGGTTATGTTGTAACTACATTCGTTACGGCATAACTGAAGAGGTTACGCCTAAACAGAAACATTTTTACCACATGAATTCGAGTTGATGTAACCTCGAATTCCATTTCCTTGTTGTGAGAGCCTGCAAAACTAAGTAAGAAACATACAAACCAGCTAATATGCAGAAAATTAAATGAATAAAAGACGGGTTGTCTCTCGACAAGAACTTTTGTTAATTAACGAGTCTTTAAGTTAGACTCAAGACGTTCTATGTCTTTCTTTGGGCCCTTCCTCCCGTGTCCAATTCTTTTCGGATAATTTCTTTGAACCTTGATCCATTTTGTCTTCCTAAGGGTAAGGTATCTTCTATTTCTTTGGTAACACAAATGAAACTATGGACACTATCAAACGAGTATCTTTTTACTTCAAAATTTTCTACGTTAACCTTGGGTGGATCATACTCTTCTATGTCTAAACCGCTTTCTTATCTTTCATCCTCTTCAAACCCATGATCGTTCCACTAGTTTGTGTTATCCCCCTATACTTTCTCTCAATACTCTAATATATCCTCGAGCATATGTCCTTTCTTTCCTATCCCTAATTCATATTCATTGGTTAATTGATTGATTTCTAAATCGAACACCCACTTGTAGTCATAAAAACTCCTTGCTCGAGGATCTTTAGCTAGTCCTAGTTCTCCTATGAAACAATCAATAAGCCATAATTTTAGTAGAGCCTTATTTACTGACTCACTTATGTTTTTGTGCCCGACCTTAATTTATACCCATTCTTTGAAGGAATAGTCCTTTGGTCTTGGTTTATTATCTCCTTGGGTCAGGATAGAGATCGAAGTGGAGGTGCCTAGAATAGAACTTTCACTACACCATTCTGCATACCAATTGTCCTAAACCAAACCATCCCCTTGGTTAATCTCGTATCTTAGTAGGAGGAAGTCAGGAAATGATAAACCGCCTCCCCTTATGCTTTTTCTTTCATCTTCAAGTTGATAGTGCCAATATTTCAATGTTCCTTGCTTATCAACTCCATAGATTTCATTTCACCCATTGCATAATTTCATAGTTAGGTCACATGTAGGCCAAACCTTGAGTATTACATTGCACTCTTGCTTGACCGGGTTGCAAAAATGCGCGCTTGGGGTGTTTGTGTCAGGTTTAAGCATCCTTGTCTTCTTGCTACTTCGTTCTTGCATATAATTATCATTGTTTTTTTGATGATACAGGTTGTTAGATTTCTCAAATTATGGGGACTTATTTAACGGTGCATTACTACTAGTAGAAGGCTCATCATTAAGAATTGAATTTACCATATAAACCTTTCCTACAGGAGTCGTGAAATTATGAATTCTCTTATCCATATCAAAAGTAACCATGTCATCCACCATTCCTAAAGAAATTTCTTTATTGAAAATGTCTATCTCAGCGTGAATGGTTGCTAGGAACGGTCTACCAAAAATCATGGTTTCATTATGTGTTTTCAACATATCGATAACTACGAAATCTGATAGGAATAAAAACTTATCGATTCTAACAAGTATATTTCCATAATTCCTATAGGGGCCCTCTTTGTCATATCAGCCATTTCAACTAGCATGTCGGTTTTCTTAAGGTTAGCTAGTTTCAAATGTTAAAAAATAGATTTGGGTATGACGTTAACACTTGCAACTAGGTCCGCCATAGCATAAAATTTTAAACTTCCAATAGTGCAAGGAAAAGTAAAACTTTCTGGATTCAACTCTTTTGGTGGTAGTTGGCATGGCAAGACTCTTGATGGCATATCATCTTCCTCCTGAGCCACCTGGACGTCATCATTAGAAATAAAGGATACTTTGTGAAGTTTGTTAGTTTCCTTAGAATATGTATTGTTAATTGCAGCCTTGTTGTTGGCGTAAACTGCATTGCATTGGTCAACCGTAGAATTGTGTGCTTCATTAGCAACTTTTGCATGAAAATCTTTTGTTAGCTACTCGATTTGGGTTTCCTGATTTTGAGAGAGGCGTTTTGGTTTCGTGTGTTAATCTCTGTGTTTTCTTAGACTTTCTTTACCCATTCTTCCATTTCAGATCTTATTTGTGTTGACTCTCTAATGTGTTTGTTCAATAGCTCTTCTAAACTATGTTTTTTTTCTCTAAAAGGCAGACGATTATCGACACGTGTGTAGTATCCCGATGGACCCACACGATATTTAGCTCCATTGTTAAAAGGGGAAGAACGTCCAAATTCGCCATACTTAACCTCTTCAACACTCTTAACTTCCTCGTTTAGTAGACACTCCTTGTCGAGATGAGCTCATCTGCAAAGTTGGCATCTCGCTTAAATAGCATGCACATTTTCTTTCAGCTTCTTCATGTCTGTACCTAAGCTATCTAACTTATTTACAATGGCGGCGATTCCCTCAAAGTTACTGTCGTTATCTATATTCCTGCTAGATGAACCGTCGTGCCACTTTTGAGAGTGGTCAGCCATAGTCTGGATTGCTGTCAAAGCTTGAGCAGGTGTCATGCCAAGAATTGGCCCTTACGAGTCTAGCAATTGGCGGTTCATAGTGCCCAAACCATTGTAGAAGATGTTCACCTTCTGATGGCTTTTGATGTCGTAAGTTGGGAATTTGTAAAGCAGGTCATTGTACCTTTCCCAAGCCTGGTACAATGTTTCATAACCTTCTTGTTTGAAGTTACAGATTTCTTCAAGCTGCTTAGTGGTCTTGTATGGTGGACATTATGTAACATCCGGCAATTTTCGGGATTTTAAATGACTATTTTACCCTTTGGACTTTTGGGTCTGACTTGACTTTTTGACTTTTGGTCTTTTATTGGCACTTATAAGCGATTGCGCGTAACATTAATTTTTGAATGAACATATTTAAAAGAGATATATGTTATTCCTAAGTTGATTTATAAAAAACGAGCCACTAAATCACATTTTCACAATTCGGACCCTTTTTTTTTTTCCCCCCTTATAGCAATTTGATGTAAAACGACTTCCTGAAAACTTTTTAAGTTTGACGAGACCGAAAACAGTCAAAGGGACTGAAATGCCCTCACAAGATTATAGAAACAAGAAAATAATTAAATTATATTTAATTAACACTTTTTATTAAATAAAAAGATTTAATAAATTAGTCATCATTTTATTCAGTGACGTTTGTTGAAGACGCAAATATTCGAGTAAAATATCACTTTACGGACAAAGTTTATCGGAAATATACAAATAAATAATAAACGTTTTAAATTACTTTTTATAAAAAACGTTTATGAAAATTAGTCGAGTGAATACTCATTTTTATCAGAAAAATGATTTGAAACGCAATGGTGCAAGTTTCATATTTTGAATCATCCGATAAATGGCTCAAACGAGTCCCGAACCGATAGTTATCAAAACTATGATAAAAACTTACAAAATTCACCCCCCCCATCTATTTGGGACTTGTCACATTCATTTATATATTATATATTTTATTTTATATAGATAATGTTTATAATCTAACGTATATATATATATATATTTATATAGATATAAATTTATATACAATCATATACATTTAAATGATTTATACAAAAACACACACACATAAACACATCCATCTCTCTCTTTTTCCGGCGAGCTCCCACCGCCGCCGGCCACCACTCAGCCACCGCCGCCGCCGAAAAAGTTTTCCGGTGAGTTTTCCGGCCGAATCCAAAATTGATCCCCATCACCCGATCTACCCGATCCCCACCACCACGCGCCGCCACGCGCCTCCACCACCTGCCACCGCCACCCCGCTGTCAACACGACCACCACACCACCACCACCATCATCATCATCTCGTCATCATCATCATCATCATACCATCATCGTCGCATCACCACCATCTCCGAACCACCGTGGTCTCCCCACCACCCACAACCACGCCACGCACCACCGCTAGGGGTGCGTTGGGTTCGCTGGTAAACCACCCAATAGGGTGCGTTGGTTTTTCTTTTTATCAACCATTAGGGTGCGTTTGGCTCTTAATAAACACCACGAGGGTGTGTTTGCTTCGGTGGCTAAACCCCAAGAAGGGTGCGTGTGGTTTAAGCGAATCACCAAAAGGGTGCGTTTTGGTTTCGGGTCAGCCGAGGGTGTGTTGGGTTTGTGACAGCCAAAGGGGGGCGTTCGGGTTGGGTTTAGCATAGGGTGCGGTTGGTTTTCATACTCGCACCAAGAGTGCGTTGTGGTTTAACAGAAACACCACGAAGGGTGTTTGTTTCGGTGGTTCAGCAGCAGCCCGCACAAGGGTGCGTGGTTGGCTGTGAAACGCACTAAGGTTGCGTTTGGTTTAGTAGAAAACAACTAGGTTCGTTTGGTTTAGGATAGAGCGGATTAGGGGCGTTTGGTTTATGTATAAACCGACAAGGATGCGTTTGGTTTTGTTTATAACATGATTAGGGTGCGTTTGGTTTTGGCAGTTTCACAGCCAAGGGTGCGTTTTGGTTTGATAGAACACCATGGGGTGCGTTTGGGTTAAGAGAAACACAATAAGGGTGCGTTTGGTTTAGTAATAACCACATAGGGTGCGTTTGGCTTAACAAGAAAGCGTATGGGGTGTGTTTGGTTTAGCGGCAGTCACATAAGGGTGCGTTTGGGTTAGCAGTTAAACTGTAAGAGGGTGTTTGGGTGAGCAGTTTCGCACTAAGGGTGTGGTTGGTTGTGCAGGAACGCACTAAGGGTGCGTTTGGTTGAGTAGAATAACCGTAAGACTGTGTTTGGGTGAATTAGGGTGCGTGTGGTTGATATAGAAAACGTATAGGGTGCGTTTGGGATAACAGAAACACACAAGGAGTGTGTTTGGTTAGACAGTTTGACGATTAAGGTGCGTTTGGGTTAGCAGGAACGCACGAAGGATGCGTTTGGGATAGCCGAAACACGAAAGGGTATGTTTGGGTGAGCAGAATAACCGTAAGACTGTGTTTGGGTGAGCAGGAAAACCTTTAGGGTGTGTTTGGTTTATACAAATCGACTAATGAATATAACATAAGGTTTTATAAATATTAAAACCGGATATATTGGTGGTTTAAATTGGTTAAATAAATGTAATATATGTTTATATATTTAAAACGCGCGAGTAATTTCAACGTGGATTAATTGAAAAAGGATTTAGTTATATAGTTTTAAGATTGTTTAAATTATTTATAATTATACAATAAACCGATACATAAACGAAAGTTATACTTTTAGAACAACGAAACTAGTTTAGTTAAAAGCCGTAAACAAACCACTAAAATATAAATAATATTTTAATATCTCGACTGGAAAGGATAAAGCATAATGAATGTAAAAGCTTTGAAAACATCGTTTATATAGTATGAAACTTTAAAACGTACGTTTACTTTTATGCAAGGACATTTTATTAATTTAATTGGTGATTTCTGAAAACATGTCGAATTGTTTTGCTTCAGTTATTTTTCTCACGTTTCTTATATAATACTTGCAAAGTATTATATACCTCGATTATTCTTTTGATTGTTTGTCTTTTTTATATAATTCATGGTATGAGTTATATAAGGGTTCATTTTTCATAAGGGGGGGGGGGGGGGGTGTAATATATACAGAATATATTACATACTTTGCGTTCGCTTTTCAAATTATTTATTTAACCAACCACCAAACTATTACCACTTGGAAATCTAAATCTTTATCAACGTGTCGCGTTGACGTAACCATTCATCGGGAAACCCAAATACATTATCCTAGGCTAGTGGGACTTAGCCGTTAAGTTAAGTTGCATCTTCTTGATCGAGCCGTTTTGGTTTTCCGTTTGTGCTGCGCTTAATATGTGCAGTTCTGCAAATCGTTCTACAACATCAATGTGAGTTTATAGCCCCATGTTTTACTGGTTTTACATATATTTTTGGGGTGAGAACATGCTTGTTTACAAATGCATTTACATGGTTGATTACCTGTTTGGTTTACATACTCATTTATATATCTCGCGAGGAGATACAATACTTGGTTTAATTTTTGAACGTAAACGCATACTATACTTTTATGATTATGGATTAGCTTAAGTTGCATGAACTGTTAATTACTCGGAGGGTAAGCGCGAATGTTATAAGATAGATCTATTTGGGATTGACAATCCCCGTTCGGGTGACTAGCTATCACTGGGAACGAACGTTATACCATGTCGGATTACGATTGGATTGGCGCCTGCGGGGCCAACAATCACATACACATATTATTTCAGAAATGCCCGGGTGTCCTTGGAGGGGACACCTATGATTGATACATATTATTTTCATTAATGCCCGGGTGTTCTTGGAGGAAACACCTACGATGGGAACATATGTTCTTGGAGGGAACACCTACGATGGGAACATATTCTTTTATTACTGCCCGGGTGTTCTTGGAGGGAACACCTACGATGGGAACATTCTTACCGTGCCTTGAATAAAGTGGCATACAAACAGGTCTACGTCGCAGTTTCATGAACTTAGGAGTGTAATCATAATCACAAATGATGACTATTGTATTGGATACAATGGCCATGCATACTTTACAAAACTTGAATTTGAACATATATTTTTACATTTTGTGACTATTTAAAGATTGAAATAGTCAGGCATACTTTACAACTATTTGATTTCTAAAAATCATACATACATTTTAGAAGGACATTTAATGATTTAAATTGTCATACAATCATTTTATGATATTGTAGGGAGACAGTAGTCACTAAATGTTTTACATGGTACTGTGATGACACCGTGGGCAAATACATTCATTGGAATTTACATTCATACTTAAACTAACTTATGAACTCACCAACTTTATGTTGACCGTTTTAAGCATTTTTTCTCAGGTGAATTAGATGCTTGGATTATCTGATGTGCATTGGAGTCTAAAATGACAAGATTTCATTCATGGATTTCTACTTATATACAAATGATCAAATCTCGTTGTATCGCTTTCAAGCTTTTCATTGTGATGCAATTATGGGACAAATGTTATATCAATTTCAAGTAAATCAACGAGATTACTTTTCAAACGACACATTTAGAGGTCGTTCTCTTGTATCTAGCGCTGTGTATTATGAAGTAACGCCCCCAGACACATTTCCGCTGCGACACATTTTTGGGGGTGTTACATATTACCTTTGGATAAAGGCTTTTTTAAGAAGATCCCAGGAATTAATGGTTCCTGTGGATAGTCAGTCTACCCACCTTTTAGCGGCTCTAGTAAGTGTAATGGAGAAAACGCGTAGCATGACTGCGTCGTGTGTTACTCTTGGAATGTTGAACAAACTGAAGATGTCTAAAACTCGCTCGTGCTCATAAGCATCGTCATTCTTGTTCCTAAAAAAGGTGTCATCCCTCAATTCTTACATGAATTGGCTCTTGATTTCGAAATTTACATTGCCTCCAATTTAGGGTTTAACCACGCCCGATGCCTGGTTTCCTCGAGTCAATGCTAGGTATTGCTCGATGGTGAGGTTATCAATATCTCACTCAACCATTATGATTCATGAAAAAATTAACAAAAATTAGTATGGAAATAAAATAGATAAATACAAGAAATCAAATTATAACTAATTTTTAGGCTCCACAGGCTAGCGGCGACAAAAACTGATCGCCGTTAATTTATTTTTTCAAGTTTTTTAAATTTATATAAACTCGTTCACCGATGTCTACAAGCACTAACGGGCAGAGAACACTTTGGTCGTATGTAGTGCAGACTTGGTGTATCTGTGAGGGTCGTCCATGAGCTAGTTGTATTAGTTTTAATTTGAAATGTGTCACAGGTTTAAAAATGGTTTTGAATTGATTTGAAATTTTGACTGGAAAATAAATGCGATAAGTAAATGATTTGAGAACAGGCAGGGAGAAAGGTGTACTAACCTAGTTATTTCATTACTAATGCTATGATACATTTCCATTGCAATAGTATGTAGGTATAGTTTTATTAGTGGGTCTATTATCAATAGGCTCGAATTGGCATTTGAGGTATCTTTATACTTCATGCGATCCCAATTCCCCAAAAGTCACAAAGGTAGGGCATCCAAGTTGTAGTGATTATACCAAATATCTAAAAGAATGTACTAATAACCTAGATAGATTATAACTCCCCTCTAAAAGAGTTTCTCGAGCTTTTTAAGTATTTTAATAGTGATCATAGGGAGGTAATTTGAGAGATCCCTTTCAACTCAGGGGATAGATGCCACTTATCCTAATACCCTATCTGGTCTTAGTTCACATGCCAGCCTAATAAGAAGACAAAAGGATATAAACCACCATCAATACTACCAAAACTCAAGGATCAATGACAGACAATAAGGATATCTAATTCAAACAATAAAAAAACATGGAGAACGGTCATAACCTTTAGTTAAATTTCCTATACTAGGCTATCACTAGAAGTGCTTAGTCACTCATAGAAACAAAAAGGTAAGAAACAATGAAAGAGATCTTGGATTGAACCATCATAATTCTTACAAGATGTGTTTATGAATGATTAATACAAAAGGTAAGATAAGTGACTTCTCTCTTGGACTACTGGTGGAATTCTTTGACTTCTAGAAGCTTGTATCGCCCCTTGGTTATGTGGTGGAAGGGTTGATGTCGAATGTACCAAATGAGGGCTCTATTTATAGATTTCGATTTGGTTACATCATAACTAATGTAGTGGGTTATAGCATAACAATGCTGATGTGGGCTTCCAAAATCCATGCTTAAAATGGGTTACGGCGTAATTGTAACGTCAGGGTTACGTCATAACCGTGACTAGGATACGTCATCCTTTTTCAACGTGGCAAGTTACGGCGTAATTGTGACGAAGCAGTTTTGCCGTAACTGTGGTGATGACTTATTCCTTCTTTAATTTTGGTTACAGTGTAACTCCTGCGGGATGGTTACGCCGTAACTGGCCTTGAGATTCTTTTTATGCTTGTTTTCCACATCCAAATCCCGCATCTCTTGCTCTAATTCTCGTATTCTTCCTGTAAATGAAATAAGAAGTGATTAAGTATCATTTGCAAGCATTTAAACAATATTTACAAGCATTTTGATAGGTATTTTGATACTAAAAATTATTAACTATTTGATGTTATCAAAATCATAATCAAGTTGCTTAAAGCTAAAGATAGTTGAACAATGTTACATCTATCTCAATAATCAGTTTCTCATGACTAGTCTTACCTTGCTACTTTTTTGACCCTATAAACTAACCTTATAATTGAACGTATAATATAAACTAACCTTAACCTTATAATTTTTTTAACTTATAATTTAATGCAAAAAATTTATAAACTAACCTTTATACATTTTTGGCGTAAACATGATATACCATAAACTCTCTAAAGACACTCATGGTCTTTGTTTCCGCTCAAGTAAGCCGCTGAAGCCTAAAAATATTTAAAAACATAAATGAATAAACAGATATGCAAGAAATTCAGTCTCAATGAAATCATTATATACTTAACCTTAATGGACCACACTTGTATATTGTGACATAGGTCGCTAATGATACATGTTCGTCCATTAAGATCATATCAATTCCAGGTAGCCTGGATTGATTGTTGTTTGTGAAGTTTTGGTTTGATAGGGATGTAATCTTCATCTTACTATTCCATCGATTCTTTTCACCATTGATCTCTAAAAGAGGTGTGATTGACATTCTATAACATGTTAA
This sequence comes from Tanacetum coccineum, assembly GCA_026074375.1. Classification (NCBI taxonomy): domain Eukaryota; kingdom Viridiplantae; phylum Streptophyta; class Magnoliopsida; order Asterales; family Asteraceae; genus Tanacetum; species Tanacetum coccineum. The sequence goes on from BQNB010122042.1 coordinate 19,923, forward strand.
GAAGTGTAACAAAAGTATGAGATGAAGATTACATAACAAAATCATGTATTGTTTAACTATATATAAGGCATAGAGTTGATTTATTCTTTAAGTGAAGATGGACATTATATATTTTAACACTTATATTTTATTTAGATGTACTCTCAAAAAATCAGTAAAAAAATAATACAATATTTAAAAGATAACAATGATGTGTCGTTGTGTGGTGTATATTTTTATGATTCAAGTATTAAATTTATATTTTGCCGACTTAACCAAAAACAACACTTTAACGAGCAGTGTACCCGTTCAAGATGTAGCTTCGTTGGTAAGTAGGGTGTCGATCACTGAGAGCGAGGTTAAATCTTTTCAGTTTATTAATATCTTGGTTGTCTAATCTTTGTTAATTTTAATCTATGTCAAACATATGCTAAACCTATGTTAGTTCTAATC
>BQNB010122043.1:0-15580 GCA_026074375.1 Tanacetum coccineum
CGTTTAAAAAAGTTGACTATGATATTGTGCACCAATATAATGACATATTGACTATTAGAAACCATTTTAATTAGTTGTAATTAGGGGTGTCAATCGGGTTATCGGGTCGGGTTTGGAGCTTATCGGGTCGGGTCTATCGGGTTTTGAAAAAATAAAAACTAACCCGCAACCCGACCCTATAAGGAATCGGGTCTATAGGGTTGCGGGTTATCGGGTTGAGTTTATCAGGTTATCGGGTTGCTTGTTAACGAAAATTAAATATGACCAATAATCTTGTTTAATTAACAAATGTATATTCCGATCAAGTTTGATTTATTTCTTCTGCAAACATATAGTATATTTTATGAATATAGACAAATCAACAATAGCAGTTAAAAAATACATATGCGTTCATCTAAACTGTTCATGGCAAATCTGTATGCTCATAACCTGTTGACGAACACATAAAGTATAAGCATGTTGACGAACATCAAGTGGGTAGATATCACCATATTTAATTTACCCCAAGAGAAAAATGTCACCATACGTGACATTCTAGATAAAAAATCACCAACGACGATACAAACTGCTAAGTTTCACGGTGGGGTTAAAGATTTGTGAATATGTCATTATATCTTATCGGGTTTATCGGGTTGACCCGATAACCCGATAAGAAACTAACTAAGACCCTAAAGGCTATCGGGTCGACCCGATAGACCCGATAAGCTAAGTCAGACCCGAATCAACCCGACCCTATAAGGTCTTATCGGGTTCGGGTCGGGTCGGGTCAACCCTTTTGACACCACTAGTCACAAGTTTATTTCAAACTTGATCGCTGCCGTGAATGCGTGATATGTTGTCAAAAGGGACTGTACGAAGATGGATATATTTGTATGGAACACGATTGACCAAAACAAATGTTTGAAAGAAGTATTGCAATGAGTAACTGATTAAGAGATAAGCTTTTTACCAAAAAATTAAAGAACACCCACACTTTTGCTTTGAGAGAGAATTTGAGCAGAGTTTATTTGCTTTTGGAAATTTATGTGTGTGTTCTTGTTTTGAAGAAGGGTATTTATAGAGGGTGTGTGAAAAGGTTTTGATTATTTTTAAATTTTCATTTTTTTGGAAAAAGTTAAAATTGTTTTAGGAACGCATTTAATGCTATAACTTACTAGTTGTACGATTCCCTCTTTTACGACTATAGTGTAGCCGTTCCATTGTCTTTCACTTTTGTAGTCATGATGTATGGATAACGGTCAAGAGTCTTTTGATTAGACATATTGGGAATAGATTGTGTGCATGGGAGTGATCATTAAATGCTTGTTGGGGTTGATTGAGTGAAATTAGAAGTGGGGGCCCATGACTATTGGATGACAGTTAGATAAGGAATATTTGTTCCTTATTTAATGTGTTCAGTCACCAACCTAGGACATTAAGTAACTAAATACTTAGAGCATTTAGTTACTTCATTTAATATGTCCCTCAGTGTCATGGGATTCATGTGGGTTTCAAGGAGATGGTTTAAGGGAGAAAAATATACACCATACTGAATACGATTAGTTAGGGAGACTGATTAATCAATATTCAACATGCCTAATTCTACTTTCAGTCTAGTGAAAGTAGGTTTATCTAGAGGTTTAGTGAAGATATCAGCTAGCTGATACTTAGTGGGGATGAAGTGTAATTCAATATCTCCTTTAAGGATGTGATCCCTGATGAAATGATAACTAATATCAATACGCTTGGTTCTTGAGTAAAATACTAGATTGTTGGATATTGCAATGGCACTAGTGTTGTCACAAAAGATGGGTACCATCTTATAATGGATGTCATAGTCACTTAGTTGACCTTTTATCCATAGAACACTTGCACAACACCCAACAACAGCAATGTATTCAGCTTCAGCTGAGGACATAGCCACTAACTACTATTTCTTGGCACTACAACAAACCACTTTTCCACCAAGTATTTGGCAGGCACCTGAGGTTCTTTTTCTATCCATATTGCAACTAGCATAGTCTGAGTCTGAATATCCTTTGAGATCAAAGACTGAACAGTTTGGATAATACATACCAATGCTTAGAGTACCTTTTAGGTACCTGAGGATTCTTTTCACAGCTATTAGATGTGATTCCTTTGGATTGGACTGATATCTTGCACATAGAACTATGGAGAATTGTATATCAGGCCTTGTTGCAGTCAAATACATCAGTGACCCAATCATTCCTCTGTATGAGGTGTCATTAACTGATTTGCCAGCTAAGTCAGGACCTAAGTTGTTTGGAGGAACCATAGGTGTTTTCACTGAGGAACTATCAGAAATTTCATATTTCTTGAGTAAGTTCCTTATGTACTGTTATTGACAAATTGAGATGCCTTTGTCATCCTACTTGATTTGCAATACAAGGAAGTAGGTGAGTTTACCCATCATACTCATTTCAAATTTCTTTGTCATCAGTTTCTTAAACTGTTTACAAAGTTTATAACTTGTTGGGCCAAATATGATGTCATCTACATACACTTGAACAAGGAGAACTTCTCCTTTTGATTTATAGATAAACAATGTGTTATCTATTCTTCCCTTGACAAACTTATTTTGAATAAGGAAAGTATAGAGAGTCTCATACCATGCCTTTGGTGCTTGTTTTAGCCCATAAAGAGCTTTGTCAAGTTTACAGACAAAGTCAGGGAACTCACTACTTTCAAAGCCAGGAGGTTGTTTGACATAAACTTCTTCTTTTAGTTTACCATTCAGGAAGGTACTTTTGACATCCATTTGGTAAACTTTAAAGTTCATGTATGCGGCAAACGCAAGAAATATTCTAATGGCTTCCATTCTTGCCACTGGTGCAAAGGTTTCATCATAGTTAATTTCTTCTTCCTGACTATACCCTTGTGCAACCAGTCTTGCTTTGTTCTTTGTTGTTGTGCCATGCTCATCTTTCTTGTTCCTGAATACCCATTTGGAACCTATGGCTATTTTTCCATAAGGGAGAGGAACAAGAGTCCGTACTTTGTTTCTATAGAACTGATTTAGTTCATCCTGCATGGCATCAATCCATCCTGGGTGCTTTAGTACCTCAAATACCTTTTTAGGCTCTATCTTAGAGAGAAAATCAGCAAATAGACATTCACTTGCTGAGGCAGCTGTAAGCTTGGCAACCATGCTTCTTGTAAGCATGCCTTCACTAGGATCACCAATGATATTTACAAGTTTAATGTGTTGATCTCTTGACCATCTATCCTAAGGAACATGATGAGAACTTGTAGAAGCTTGATTTGTGATGTGAGACTGAGTGACATCAGGGACTAGAGGTTCAATAATAGATCCTGAAACTTTAGTGTTGCTTCCTGATGGTACATCAGTGGGTTGAGTGATCATTTGATCATTTTGAACATTTTATTCATGTGTCCCTTCAGTGTTGATTGGATCAGGAGGACCTTCATCATCCTTAGTGTGAGGTATTTTAGGCTCATTAGGAGCAATTACTTCAGGGACATGATTTTCTTGGATAATTTCAGTGAGTGAACGTCCATGGGGAATGATGTAGTATGAGACATCATAATCTACTTGATATTATCTAGATGGGTCATCCTCTTAAAATTCATCAGGAGGATATCTAAAGGAATCATCAATTCCTATCTCATCTACTAAGGTATTGGTAAACCTGATGGCTTCCATACTTTCATCAAATGTTATATGATAAGTCTCCTCTATTTGTTGTCTTCTTGTGTTATAGACTCTGAAAGCCTTTAAGATAGAGGAATATCCTAAGGAATATCCATCATCAGCTTTAGCATCAAATTTGCCTAGATGATCCTTGTGGTTATGAATAAACACAGGGCATCCAAACACATGAAAGTAACTGATATCAGGAATTCTTTCCCTGAATAGTTCATAGGATGTTTTATCATGTCTTTTGACAATGATTGATCTATTTTGAGTATAGCAGGCTGTTCTGACTGCATCAGTCCAGAAGTGCTTAGAAAGTACTGATCCATTCAGCATAGTTTTAGCAGCCTCAATGAGAGTTCTGTTTTTCCTTTCAGCTACACCATTTTGTTCAGGTGTATAAGGAGAAGAGAAATTTTAAGAGATTCCTTTCTCATCACAGAAACTCTCAAGCTTATGATTTCTAAACTCAGTCCTATTATCAGTTCTGATTTGTTTGACCTTTACATCATTTTGGTTTTCTACCATCTTAATAAAATACATAATCATTTCAGGTGCTTGACTCTTCTTCCTGAGAAAATTATACCCATGTGTACCTTGAGTACTCATCAGTAATGACTAGGGTTTATTTTTCATGATTTATGGACATTGGACTTACTGGTACGAACAAGTCCATATGAAGAAGATGTAAACACTTCTTGATAGAAAAGTTTTATTTAGTTTTGAATGAAGCTCTATGGTGCTTCCCTTTTTCACATGATGTGCAAGGTTTATCGTTTTTAATAAACTAGTGATGGAAGACCAAGAACTTTGTTTTGTTTGGCAAGTTTATTAATGTTCTTGAAATTAAGGCGTGATAGCCTTTTATGCCATAGCCAGTTTACATTTTTTGAGGCTTTGGCAAAGAAGCATGCTCCATTTGGAGTCAGTGATGACATGTCAAGGACATATACATCATTTCTTCTAGGTGCTATCAGGACAATTTCTTTGTTAGCATTAAATATTGTTCCTTGCTTATCATCAAACTGTACAATATACTCAGCATCACAGAGTTGACTAATGCTAATTAGATTGTACTTAAAACTATTTACAAAGGCTACTTTTGTAAAAACTATACCCCACAGTTTATTGAACCATATCCCTCAGTAATACAAGATGAGTTATCACCAAACACTACCTTAGGACCTGGTTGCTCTACATATTTGTGCAGATAACTCTTGACACCAGTCATACTTCTTAAGCATCCACTGCCCAGGTACCAGATGGGCTCCCTGATGTATCTCTACACAAATAATAAACTTGGGTTAGTTTCTTTTGTGAACCTACGTTTTGGTAGGCTCCCTGGCCTTTGCAGCCTGAATTTTCTCACCTCTTTTGAAGTGATCAAATTCATTATGGTCAGAGGTGTAGTGTATAGTGCTTCTACATGTATTACACTTTACCCTAATTGAGGACTCATTAGATTGAGAGGATTTAGCTAGTACTCCTCCTCTAATTTAAATAACATGATTGTGTCCTGAGGTATAGTGATCATAGCTTCCATAGATTTCACACTCAGGGTAGTTTCTAGAATCATCAGGAATGTGATCATTAAAACCACAGTGTGTTCATGGTGGGAAAGGCTGTACCTTTGCTCTCAAGATCTGCTTAGAAGAAGATGCATATTGATAAGGTTGAGCCTTGTAGTTCTCACTTCTTTTTAGTGAAGCAATATACATCTCATGATCTGAGGTCCTATGATCCTCCCTTTTGCATATCACGCAGTAAAGAATCCTATAGCAATCATTAGTTGAATGATTGGTATAGTGACATAGTTCACACTTAAGTTATGGCTTTTGAATAGGCTTGGGCCTGAGTGATTTTGATGAGCCAGTACTCTGAACTTTGGGTTTAGAGTCTTGACTTATTTTAGATGAATCAACTGATTTGGATGACTCAGCCTTTTGAATCTTTGAATTTGATTCTTGAGTCTTTTGGTTAGAGTTGACCTTTTCTTCTATTAACATATGAACAAGTTTTGTTAATTCATTTAATTTTGACTCTTGCTCAGTGTCTTTGACTTCAGTAGGAACTGAAGGTGTGGTTTGCTTAGATTCATTAACACAGTGAAAGTTCCGAAAAACTTACGTTAAATGATTCTATGTATCAGGTTTGTGTGTTTCATGATACCTGAAGCATGGTCTCTCTTTTAGTGAGTGGGGGGTGGGGGGTAACCAAACTCGACATAGGTTGAAAAGGTCAATGGCAGTACTTTGAGGCTTGCGTTTGTGAAGCTACCTAAAGAATTTTTAAGGGAGGTTGTAGGAGTAAGGAATTCATCTTTTAGATTCTTTAGATGATTCAAGGTTAATAAATAATTATTTTTAAAGTTTCAAGAGACTCATTGACAACTTGACTTTCAGGGACTAGAATTCTTCCAGTATTAAAGTTTGGAAGTTTACTGTCAGGATTGAGTCTCTCAACCCAACCTTTGGTTTTTGGAACCATTTCTTGGTCATACCCCATAGAAGCAGGAACGAAAAGAATTTCATTTTCATTCTTTTTTAGGATGATGATCAGTGAGTACATGACACCAAGAAATTTCTTCTTTTGGTAAGGAATTTGCTCACTGATGCATTGACTAACCTTTTTTTAGCAGGTTAGCCATTTTTCATTGATCTTTTTCTCCTCTTTGAGTTGTTCTTGAAGAGCATGATTTAACTTTATAAGTTCAGTGTTTTGAATTTAAAAAGTAACAGTATCAAGCTTGGCTTGTTTTAAGATTAGCAATTCATCTCTACACTTATTTAATTCAAAAACCATTTTGTTATACTTAGAAAGTAAGTTTAATCGTTTATCTTCAACAAACTTAAGATCAATGTTGATATACTTCAGGTACTTTTGTCAACCGGCATCTTCATCCATAGAGAGAAGAGTGTTTACCTTTCTCATGGTAATGTCGACCCATTTACTATTACGAGCATGACTCTTTCCAACAGTGAGCTCATCATCAGCTAGAGCCATCAGTACCTAGACCTGAGTGACTTCTTCCTCATCAGAAACTTCTTCCTCATCCCAATCAAAGGTTTTAGCAACTAAACCTTTGTTATTTGGTTGGAAGGTCTTTGGGTTCTGAGAGCTTGAGGGACTTGCCTCAAGGATTACAAGCTTAGCTTTCATCTTCTTGTACTCAGCCTTGTAATCTTTCTGAAACTTCTGATCAGCTTGATTATTTGAGTTAGAAGAAGACTAAATAAGTTTTGGAGTAAACTTTGGTTGAAATCCTTTAGACACTGATGAGTAATTATTCACTAGTGATTTGTAAGAAGGTTCATACGTTTTAGAAAAACAGTCTCTTGTAAAATGACCTTTGTTGCCACATTTGTAACATTTAGTATTTTCATTTGCCTTTTGACCTGAGAAATCGTTTCTTCTTTTTATAAAACGTTTTGAATTTTCCAAAAGGGCTCTTTCATGATGCTCAATATCTAAGTCTCTTAGATACTCCTCACTTTCATCATCAGAATTTTCTTGGAAATCCTGAATGACATTGTTAGAGAAGAAGGCAGTAGAAATTAGAGTGCTTGAGGGAGTGGTAATGAGGGCCTTTTTGGTGTTAGAATACCTTCTTTGGATTAGGTTGTCTTCATAGACAAACCTTTCATTAATATCTACAAGGTCAAGGGTCTGAGTATGATTGGCATTCCTCAGTCCCTGAGAGAAAGTTAGCCATTTCTCAGGGAGACTGTGAGAGACTTTCAGTGGACTTTTCCCTGAAAGTTTGATACTTAAGTTTCAGATCCATGATCCTATTTTCCTTGGTATCTGAGGGACCTTCAAAGCTATGAACCAAGTCAGTCCATGTTTCTTTCGCTGAAACACAGCTAATGATAGAATCCATTATGTCATGTGGTAGACATGACATAATGATGATTTTAATGAGCTGGTCTTGAACGACCACCCTCCTCTCATCAGGAGTCAATTGGGACTCAGGCTTAGCATTACCTTCAGCTATTTTTGGCTAAAATGGACCATCCTTAATACATTTTAAGTAGTAGGGTTCCATTCCTGCTAAGTAGCAAAGCATTTGCTTTTTCCACTTATTAAATTTTACTAGCTCTAGTTTAGGAGCAATAGCAGCGTAGCTACCTCCCTTTTTGTCAACTAGCTGAAGTACATCATTTGCTGCAGCCATTTAAGGATCTAGGTTTTAAAAGCTTAAGTGAATTAGTGTTAAGTAAGCTATACAAATCTGAGGCTCTGATACCACTTGTTCTTCCCACTTAGTTAGTGAACAATAACTACAAAGTTATTATTTACTAACTCGTGGCATGCAAGTAAAGTAAACTTAATTGTTGTTTTGAAAAGATTTGTGTACGTAAATGTAAATAGCAAGTAAAAGACACAAAATTAACTTTTTAACGTTTAACTCTTTTTATTAAGAATTATACCCCCATTGTATGTGGAACTACAATGGAGATTGAATGACAATGTGTGTGTGTATGTGTGATCTCCTCACTAATAACTTTGCATAAACCTAAAGTGTTATACAAAGTTAACTACTATGCTAACCAACTAAGCTTGCTCAGGGATTTAGTAGATTTGGAGGAGTAAATGTGTGTTTGTGAAAGATACGACTTTGAATGCATAAACATAACATCTACTCCTTTACAAGATTTCTATTTATACTACTTAGGTAGGCTCACACCTCTTGGGTGTTGAGCACTTATCTTAGATCTAATAGGTTAGTACATGTGTACTGATTTGTCCCTATTACAATATCTATTCTAAGTATGGGACAAATGCTCTTTCCAAGTTCAGTTCCTGACACTGAACTTGTATTATACCCTCTTTAAGATAAGTTGACTTCTGGAGATAAGAGCTTGGAGTTATCTGCTTTCAAACTATCCCGCCTATTCTTCAATCTCTTATCTTTAGGGTCTTCTAGTTATTAGAGATCGTATGGGGCTCAGTGAGTCTATTGCCACGACTCACTGAACCCATCACCTTCTTCTTTGGCTCAGGATTCATTCACTAAGTACCGCCTTACTGAATGCTAGAGTCTTTCTTGCAGACTCAAGCTGCGCATCTTGAAGGTAACTCACTGAGCGACTATTCACTCAGTGACCTTGAAATGTCAAATTTTATTTACAATTAGGTTATATTGTATTCAAATCCTAGGTGAAAGATCATTGGGCACTGAATTGGCCCAACAACATCTATTTGCATATGTGAAATCCCTTATATGTATTCTAGCCTTTGATTTAATATTCGTTTGCTACCATATTTGATATTTCATAACCCTTTGAAGTCATTGATGTACGTTTTATTTGACCAAGTCACTCTCCGTGGGGAGCACCTGTGTTGTTCAAAAGAAGGACGATTCATTTTGAATGTGCATAGACTACCGAGAGTTGCACAAGCTGACAACCAAGAATCTCACCAGGATCAACGACTTGTTTGACCAGTTACAAGTTTCGCGTTATTTATCTAAGATAGATATTCGTTTCGGTTACCATTAGTTAAATGTTCATGGAGAAGATATTCCTAAGACGGCATTTAGGACGCGATATAGACACTTTGAGTTTACGGTTATGCCTTTTAGGTTAACTAATGCACCAGCGGTTTTCATGGACTTGATGAACCGGGTGTGCAAGCTGTATTTAGACAAGTTTTTCATTATGTTTTTCGATGATATCTTGATCTACTCAAAGTCTAAAGAGGATCACGAGGTTCATTTGAAGTTGGTGTTGAAGCCGCTAAAGAAGGAAAAGTTGTTTGCCTAGTTTTCCAAGTATGAATTCTGGCTACAAGAAGTTCATTTTCTTAGACACGTGGTTAACAACAATGATATTCACGTGGACTCTAGTAAGATAGAAGCAATGAAGAATTAAAAAGTACCTAAGACGCCATCTAAGATATGATCATTCTTAAGATTGGCAAGTTACTATCGAGGTTTCATCATGAATTTTTCTAAGATTGCTAAACCCCTTGCTTCACTAACGCAGAAGAATTGGAAGTATGAGTGGGGCAGGGAACGAGAAGAGGCTTTTCAGACTTTGAAGGACAATTTGTGTAATGCACCAATATTGTCATTGCCTGATGGACCAGAAGACTTTGTAGTTTACTATGATGCGTCAAATCAAGGATTGGGTTGTGTACTCTTGCAAAGAGGCAAGGTAATCGGCTATGTATCACAACAATTAAAGATCTATGAGAAGAATTATACAACACACGACCTAGAATTAGGAGAAGTAGTGTTTGCTCTTCAGACTTGGAGGCATTACTTGTACGGAACGAAGAGTTTCATCTATACGAATCATAAGAGTCTTCAACACATATTCGATCAGAAGGAGTTATATATGCGCCAACAAAATGGATTGAATTGTTTAGTGATTTTGACATGGAGATTCGTTACCATCCGAGAAAGGCGAATGTAGTGGCTGATGCATTAAGTAGAAAGGAGAGAGTGAAACCAAGATGAGTATGCACAATGTCCATGCATCTTAGTCAAGTGTTAAGGACACGATATTGGCTGCTCCAGGTGAGGCGTCCAAGGTAGAGAACGCGATAGCAGAAATGCTGCATGGCATGGACCAACTAATAGAAAGGAAGGAAGATGGAGGTATGTATTTTATATGGGTTCCATTAATAGGTGATGTAAGGACATTAATTATAGACGAGGCTCATGCATCGAGGTATTTGGTACATTCAAAAATGAATAAGATGTACTATGACCTTAGAGATATGTATGGTGGCCATGTATGAAGAAGGATATTGCTACATATGTTAGCAATTGTTTGACTTGTTTAAAGGTGAATGCTGAAACATCAAAGACCTTCGGGTTTATTGCAACACCTAGAGGTACCTGAGTGGAAATAGGATAGAATAACTATGGACTTTATTATAAGGTTGTCGAGATCAAATAGTGGGTGGGATACGAATTGGGTAATAGTCGATAGACTGACTAAGTCAGCCCATTTTCTGGCAATACGAGAAGATTACAAGATGGGAAGTTAGCAAGGCTTTATATTGATGATATAGTAGCAGGGCATGGAGTGCCCGTGTCAATCATCTTGGATCATGATGGAAGGTTTACTTCAAGGTTTTGGCAAACATTACAGAAAGCCTTAGGGACGCGACCGGATATGAGTACGGCTTATCATCCTCAGATGGATGGACAAACCAAGCGTATAATTCAGACATTCAAAGATATGTTAAGAGCATGTATGATTGATAATAGTTATCATTTGAGTATTTGATGTGCCATTTGGAGCACTGCATAGAAGGAAGTGTAGGTCGCCCGTTCTATGGGCTGAAATTAGAGAAAGCAGGTTAGTTAGACCGGAATTAGTACAAGAGACGATTGATAAGGTAGTCTTGATAAAGGAAAAGCTCAAAGCTGCGAGAGATCATCAAAAGAGCTATGCTGATAATAGGTGCAAGCTACTAGAGTTTGAGGTTGAGGATCAAGTGTTATTAAAAGTGTCACCTTGGAAAGGTGTAGTGCATTTGGAAAGAAAGACATGTTAGCGTCAAGGTATGTAGGACCATTTGAGATCATTGAAAGGATCGGTCCTATAGATTATCAATTAAGATTGTCTCAATAATTGAGTAGCGTAAGCCCATTAGAACTTGAAGCTATGTCATGAGGATTTCATAAAATCTAAGTATCTACATTTGCTCGTTGAGCAAGCTATCGTTAGAAGTACTAAGTAAAGTTGGATACTTAGGGTTACTGGCAGACTTTAGTGCACCCTTAAATGTTCTTAGGTGGTTTTGTTAACGTTATATATTGAGTAAATCTAAAGTCGAGCCAATTCTTCAAAAACATTAAGCTTTGTAACAACACATAACTTAATTTCAAGACAGTTCTTGTTTGATGAGTTGCGGGGTTGAGTTATGGATCAAGTTGTTACATAACTTAAAGTTTTTGATGAGTTTCCTCGAGGACGGGCGAGACTCATGTAGTTGGATGTTCTCTTCGCTTATAGCTGTTATGCTGCTATTTGTACTCTCGTTTGGGTAAGCAAAATTGTTAACAGTAGAAACGATTAAATTTCGGGACGAAATTTCCCTAAGTGGAGGATACTGTGACAACCGTGGTTTAGCGAGGTTAGTTTAACCATTAGTTTTAACTTGCCTAGTGTTATGAGTTTGGTATTATGTGCTTAAGATGAATTAATGATATGCGTGTTATGATATACATGCTATTATAAGTGTTTGTGATGGTAGAAATGAATGATTTAGTCATTTCATTTCGTATGTGATGATGATTTGAGAAGTATAATGATTTTTGTTATTTTATCGTCGGTAAAATTGAAGAAGTATGTATCGTTAAATTTCTAGTTGAGATTAATTAGTGAATTGAGATTTTATAATTTATTTATGAAGTAATAAGTAAATAATAATTGGGTAAAAATAATAATAAGTAGTGTAAGTGTTTTATTTTAAGTTATGTATTTATTTAAGTACTTAAGGTAAATAAGTAGTAAATAGTTTTGTATTTTAATAAAAATATATAAAATATATATGAGAGGGAAAGAACGAAATTTAATAGAAAAATAAATAAAAAAATAATTTTACAAAAGGGATGTTGGTTGGATCGGCTTATAGGAAAAAATAGAAAAAAAATGGAAACAAAGTTTGAGCTAAATTAGGATTCTATTTAGTATAAATACAAATTTAATAAATCTCTAAATCACTTTTTCTCTCCCTCTTTTGTTGTTCTGCCGATCCCCTCAAGAAGAAGAAAAAAAATTATTTTTTTATCAAGAACAAATGTGGTGATTTAAGGGTAATCAAGTAAAGGTTTAGGTATGTTTCAATTAAGTTTTTTGCTTAATCTTTTTATAATTAGTAACTTTAATTGATGGAATAATTAAGTTTCATAAATTTTCTGTAAATCAATGATATAAAACTATATGGGAGTGTTCGAGATTCGATTTAGAGCATGTGGGTATAAACGGTTTAGTTTAGAACGAGTTAGATTGAAAGTTAGGGTTTGACAGAATTTTAGGTCGTGTTGATTGAATGATATCTCAATGATAAAAACGGGTTTTGGGTTGAATCTTGTGCCTAAATTGAAGTTCAAAGAGTCTAGTTTCCAAAAAGTCTGGCCCTGAAAGGTTTTGAGGTATGGAAGTTAGTCAAATAATTTTTGCAAGAAAAGTTGTCAAAACAGTAAATTCGGGTCTGATTTCGGGGAGTAAACCCCCTACTTAAAAGTTGAATTGAGGTTAGCCAAAAATCAAAGGTCATATTTTATGTGTCTATTAACTCCAGATCAAAGAACAAATATTAATTCATGGTCTAAGTATTTTTAGAAAAATCAAACTTTATGGTGTGCGTTGAGATCTGAATTTGAGTACTTTGTGATGATGAATTTTTATTAAATAGTTAGGCTTAATATTAATTTTTCTAAAATATCGCAGTAGTTCATAACCCATTGGGAAGGTAGGAAATGAAAGAGGAAAATTCAATTTGGTGATTTAGTATTTTATTTGTGGTCATAAAATGACTATAAAATTCTGTCGAAAATCTAGAAAACAAGAATAAATGATTAAATGTATTTAATAAGTGAGATGCGGGAAGTATGATAAAGGGTTTATAATCATAATATAAACTTAGCAGTCCATCAATTGATTGTTACATCGTCTTGGGCATTCCTAATCGCGTGTAACATGGGTTTCATTTGTGTTTAGTTGATTGCAAGGATTTTGTGAAGTTGCTGTGCATCAGGTGAGTTTCATAGTCCCTCTTTTTACATTGTTTTTAAATTGGGATGGAAATGATGCAAATAGTTTTGAAATGTTTTAATTACTGTAATTATGTGGTTTAATTGATGCATGGTCATTTATGTGGCTATTATATGATATGTGCTAAATGTTTATGTGTTGTTGGATCGAAAGGTAACGTTCCTACCCATGCTGTGTGATTTGGATTGGAGGATAACATTCCTACCCATTACCATGTGATTCAGATCGGAGGGTAAAGTTTCTACCCATTACTGTGTGATTCCGAGGGAGGGTACCTATTTCAGTGTGATATTTTGGTGTGACTTGGATCGTGGGACACGTTCCGTCCGGATTGTGGTTGTTTTGTACGTATGCATGTTAGCATGTATAATAGCTAGCCTAACTGTCTTGCCATGTTTTGTTTTATTTATTACAGTAATTGATTGAAAGTTTAAATTGTGTGTCATAAACCTATGACTCTCACCAACCTTTGGGTTGACGTTTTTAAGCATTATTTTCAGGTGAGCCTCATGAGGATATTGAAGTTAGGAAGCATGGCTAGTGAGACCGTAAGGTTGCATGCGGAGTTTAACTCCTAGCTTCTGTTTTATTTATTTATTTTTTCTTCTTCGCACTTGGATTTGTTGAACTATATGTTTAGGTTGTTTGAGATTATTGCATATGTGTTTGTATTGGCGTGACACTTAACTTTAATACAAGACGCCGTATGTTTTGTTATGCTCGTTTGGGTCATTTCATGACACTTTGTGTCCATACCTTGGTTTCTTTTATGCATTGTAGTTCTCTATATAGACACAATTGTATTGTGATAATATCCATTCTCGTTATGCCTCGTGTTTCCGCCTTGGCGGGGTGTCACACCCTACACTATGGATAATTGCCAACCTATCCTTAGTACCCGGTTAACCCTTAATTCAATATGTAAGCCTACTATAAGGTCTAATAGGATCTACACTAGCATAAATGCTACGAAATCTCGGGGATCATGCAACGGGCAATAAGGATATCCTATAAACGATAATTCAACAGGAAACTAAAATCAAAATCATAACAAAATCATAACAAGGCTAGCACTTATGGTGCTTAGCCAATCATGCTACAGAATACACAAGAAATAAATGAAGAACTAATGGATTGGGAAAACATAATATTCTTATAAATCTGTTGATGAATGAATAATACAAAAAATAAGTAAAGTGATCTCTCCTTTGAACTAAGTGGTGAATGAGCCGAATTTCGTTCTCCTTAGAATCCCTAGATGTTCCCTAGAACTCCTTGTGAGTGAATGATACGAATGAGCTGTTATTAGGCCTGTATTTATATTATTCGTCTCAACTTCGGCATAGTTGAGGGTATAAAATACGTCGTAGTTATCCTGAGTCAGGCTTTCCTCTTGCAGGCTAAGTGTAACTACGGCGTAGTTAAAGTGGCCAACTATGCTCTAGTTGTTACTAGACTTTACATTTTTAGTACTCATTGGTAACTACGGCGTAGTTGAATCGGGGCAACTACACCGTAGTTTCTTCTAAGCTAAAATGGATTCTTCAAATGAACTATGGCATAGTTCAACGTAGTAACTACACCGTAGTTATGACATGGCAGCATAACTTCATCCTTTTACTTGTCTAATTATCGCGCCTTTCCGCTCCAACATCTATATTCCCTTATAATGGGATATAAAGTGATTAGGGTAATATTTTAACCCACAAAAAGACAATTATGAATGTTTTACGGGGATTTTGATACAAAAAGGTATTATGTATTTGATGTTATCAAATATCCCTCACTTGACTTCTTACTTGCCCTCAAATTAGACCTGTTAGAATAATTCCTAAAACTATATCCCCTAATTTAACTATAGAGATATGAATTTATAAATTACATATGCTAGAAATACCAAAGCCGAACATCTTACGAAAAGGGGATCAAAATCACTCAACTCTCGCTAGTCTAAGTGTTTCATTTTGGGCGTGATCACTCAATAGCTCTATTATAGTATGTATTTTATCATAAGCTTGGAAAGTACACAAAGCTATACCAACTAGAGTTAAAGTTTAAATAGCTCTTAAAGGCAACATGGGTGACACACACAGGTTTAAACAGGTGAAAGATCTTAACCGGTACCAATGCTCCAGAAAAGGCTACTTGAGGACAAGTAGGATTCAAGTGGGGGGATATTTGATGACAT
>BQNB010122044.1:3471-20353 GCA_026074375.1 Tanacetum coccineum
TGATAGCCCATGGGTAAGCCCGGTACACTGTGTACCAAAGAATGGTGGCATAACCGTCGTCAAGAACACTACACTACGACCGAAAAACAAGCATTTTCAACCAATTCACTATGCCAGCAAGACAATGACCGAAAAACACTACACTACGACCGAAAAACAAGCATTTTCAACCAATTCGCTTGCATTTGCTCAATTCTTGTTGCATTAGGTAATTCATGTTAGGTTTAAATAGCTTTTTAGGATTCTTAGCTTATTTTGAGCTTATTAGAGCTTATTTTCAAGTTTGTCAAAGCCAAAAAGGCTCCCCTAGTGCTGAGAAGCTCAAAAAGCCTATTTCTGGATTATTTGGTGCTTTTTCATTATTGATTGTGCTTATATGCTTATCTAGTGTGCCTATTTGACTGTGAGTGCTTATTTTCTCCTTTGCTTAGCTCAATTTGTCTAAAAATCCAAAAGAAAAAAGCCTTTAAGCCCTTTTGTACACTTAAGCATTCTGTCCTTCCTAGCTTTTTCTAGCAGCTTTTTCACAGCTTATCCTTGTTTCAAAATAAGTTTAGATTGTTTTTTCTTAGAGCTTTTTATGTCCTCTTTTCCTTTTTCTAGATTAAAGGTTCTCAAGTTTTTGTCTTGTGGCTTATTTTTAAGCCACAAAGTGCCATTTGTCTGTTTTTAGCCTTTTCTATGTCAGATAGCTAATAAGCTTTTCTAAGCTTATTTTTTTCTTTCATTGTGCTTATTTCTAGCCTGCATTTGCTTATTGTATTTAGTTAAGTTCATGTTATTAGCTAGTTTGCATTTTTAAGCTTTTTACAAATCCAAAAAAGAAAAAAAATAAGCCATATAGCTAAGTAAGCCATTCTGTCACTTTTAAGCTCATTTTCCAGCTTATTTATAAGCTTTTGTAAAAACTTGTAGTTATAAAAATTGCTTATTTATAAGTCCTTTGTAAGTTTGTAAAAAAAATTTTGAAAAAAATAAAAATAAAGGGGAAGGCCAAAGCCCCGGGTGAGCAAGACTCGAACCCGGGACCTCAAAGCCCTCAACCCTTATAAACATAACACACACTACCGCTGCGCCCTTGGGTCTTTTCTGTTAGACCTTTGGGCGCTTTGGTACTTAAGGCCTTTTTAGCCCACTTTCTCTATAAGCTGTTTTGGCTTATTTACCAGCTTATTAGATAAGCTGGTTTACCTTTTTTATTTTTCATAGGACTGTTAAGCTTCCAGCTATTTTGTGTGAATTTTTCAGATTTTTTTATACACGTTTAGTATTTTTTATAATTTATTTTCTTTCAAAACTTTAAAAAATCATAAAAAATAAAATATTAATCAGAAAAATATAAATCTTTTTTCTAAAATTTTCTTTTTTCATATATTTTGTAGGAAAAAGTTAAAAAATATTAGTAGGTTCATTTTTTCAAAAACTTCATTTTCTAAAAAACAGGAGGTTATCCCCGTTTGTTTTGTTTTGACTCGTTTTGGGTCAAGCGACCTCTGTTTTTAGTCTAGTTTTTTTTTTAAACTTTGTTACTTTTGTCATCTAGAATCTTTTGAGCTTTTACAATTTGTTCTAGGGATTAATTGCTAATTTACGGTTTTTGGACCCTGTTTTTCGTGCCGTTTCTAGGATTTAGTTATTTAGCTCTCTTCTGTTGTTAGGTTTTTATTTTATTGTTTTTGTATATTTAATTGGTAGATTAGATATAACCCATCATAAACCTTGTCTCTATTCATAATCATCAATCATCAATCCGTCATTCGATTTTCATTCAAGCCTCGTTGGCAAGGACTCAAAACGATCAGGAACTATTACTTCTTGTTACAATATATATTTTATTTAGTAAATTCTTGAATTCTTGCCTTTTGGTCAAAGCAATTGGTGATGTGTTTGCTTTTTATTTTATATATATTTTATATATTATTGACGAATCATAGGGACGTTGCTTGATAACGAGAGTAGGACGTGCTTGATAACGAGCACATACAAAAGTAGCAAATGCAATGTCTGGTCGACTGGCTGTTAGGTACATAAGCCCTCCTATCATACGACGATAAGTCGTTTGATCAGTAGGAGTGCCTTGTAAATCAGCATCCAGCCTCTCAGTTGCCATAGGTGTACTCATGGAGACACACTCATCCAGACCATGTTTCTTTAACAATTCAATTGCGTATTGTGACTGACTTATGAATATGCCACGGGGAGATTGATGAACTTGAAGTCCAAGAAAGAACTTTAGTTCACCCATCATCGACATTTCAAAATTATTTTTCATTAGATTTGCAAAACGTTTTGAAAAATCTGGATTTGTTGATCCAAAAATAATGTCATCAACATATACTTGAACAAGTAATATGTCTCCCCCGTGACGTCGTGTGAACAGAGTCGGGTCAATAATACCTTTAGTGAACCCATGTTCAATTAGAAAAGAAGACAATTTGTCATACCATGCACGAGGTGCTTGCTTAAGACCGTATAGAGCTTTTTTCAACCTGTAGACGTGATCTGGAAATTCTGGATCAATAAATCCTTCAGGTTGGCTGACATAGACTTCTTCTTTCAAAGGACCATTGAGAAAAGCCGTTTTGACATCCATTTGAAAGATAGTGATATTCTTATGAGCAGCATAAGCAATAAACATCCGAACAGCCTCAAGACGAGCAACAGGAGCAAATGACTCTTCAAAATCAATGCCTTCTTTCTGCTTATATCCTTTAGCCACAAGACGAGTTTTGTTCCGAACCACATTATTTTCAACATCACACTTATTCTTCCAAAGCCATTTGTGAGCAATAATGTTCTTTCCTTCTAGTCGTGGAACGAGTTCCCAAACTTGAAGTCTCTCAAATTGATTCAACTCATCTTTCATAGACTCAATCCAACTGTGATCCGCCATAGCTTCTTTGATATTCTTTGGTTCAATTGTACTGACGGTTAAAGCATACATGCATACCTCAGAATCTATGTGTAACCGTTGGCGAGTTATAACAGGTTTGAATGGGTCACCAATAACTTGGTCTAGAGGATGATCTTTTGTCCAAATGTGAGTTGAGGGTTGTACTTGGTGGAAATGCTGCACATTTGATGGTACTAGAGCCGTTGTGGATTACTCAATTTCCTCACGACTTAGAGGATTATATGGAACAAACTGTGCATTACCATCAAACTCAGTAGTGTCTTCTTGATTAAATTCATCAGCCTTGGTCAAAGAGATTGGAGAAGTTTGTTCATCAGATGTAGTGACAACAGGAGGAGCCTCATGCGTGTCAACAATGATTGAAGATGTGGAAGGTGAGTCTTCATGAACTTGAGTCGGTTGTGCAGCGGAATAGATGGGTGTATCAGAAGACTTCTGCTCATAATATTCTTCAAACATTAGACCGAACAAATTATCCAAATCTTCTTTGGATGGAGTATGCATTGGTTCTGCTGATGAATTATGATTGTTGAATCGTTGAAGTTCGGGTTCTAAACAATCGTGTTCAGAAGCCATAGCTGTGAGCTCGTCAAACTTGACATGAATAGTCTCCATTATCATTTTGGTTCGTCGGTTATAAATTCGAAAGCCTGTTGATGTTTCCGAATAACCAATAAACACACCAATGTCTGCTTTTGGTTTCATTTTTCCAAGATCATCTCGATCATTCGTTGGATAACACAATGAACCAAACACATGAAAATATGCAATATTCGGTTTTCGACCGCGTAACAGCTCATAAGGTGTTTTGTTGTATCGTGTATGGATGATTGACCGATTTTGAGTAAAACATGTTGTAGCCACTGCTTCAGCCCAAAGAAATTCAGGTAACCGAGAAAAGATAAGCATTGTGCGAGCAGCCTCAACAAGAGTACGGTTACATCTTTCAACTACTCCATTTTGCTGAGGTGTGCGAGCAATTGAAAATTGTTGCATGATGCCTAACTTTTCATAATGAGCTTTAAGAGTCGTGTTTTTGAATTCAGTACCATTGTCAGTACGAATCTTACAAACTTTGGCTTTGTAATTCAATTGAGCTTGAGCAATGAATTTCTTGATGATCTCTGGAGTTTCATCTTTCGAGCGAAGAAAATAAACCCATGTATATCTAGAATAATCATCCACGATCACAAGAATATACCTCTTTCCATTAATCGAAGCTACCCTCATTGGACCGCATAAATCCATATGAAGTAACTCCAATTTGGAATGATCACTTGGAACCAATTTAGGTGGATGAGAAGCTTTCTTGCTTTTTCCCCTTTCACAAGCAGAACAAAGGTGATCCTTTCCATATTTGAACTTTGGTAGACCGTCAACCAAGTCAAGTCTGGTAAGATCGTTTATGGTACCAAAATTAAGATGTGACAGTCTTCGGTGCCATAACCATGACTTTGTAGAAGTTGCTTTGGACATGAGACATACGGGTGAAGAAGCAGCCATGTCAGAAATGGAGATAGTATACAAATTAGAATCGCGTCCTCCTGTGAGCAAGTCATCTCCTTCCAGATTTCGTACGTAACATGTA
The DNA here is from genome assembly GCA_026074375.1 of Tanacetum coccineum. NCBI lineage: Eukaryota > Viridiplantae > Streptophyta > Magnoliopsida > Asterales > Asteraceae > Tanacetum > Tanacetum coccineum. The sequence continues at coordinate 7,974 of BQNB010122044.1, forward strand.
TTGGAACGAAAAGCCACTTCTAAATCTCCATCACAAAATTGTCCAACGCTAAAGAGGTTATGTCCAAGACCTTCAACATAATATACATGACAAATAGTGATATTGCCATGTATATAATCGCCATAGCCTGTGATTGCTGCAAAATTATCATTACCAAAGCGAACGGTGCCTATAAATTTCTCAATGAAATTTCTCAGTAGTGACCGGTCACCCGTCATATGCTTTGAACAACCACTGTCAACAACCCACAGAACGATCTGAACTACCTGCAACACAAGAAGAGACAGCACATGGAGAACTGGGCAATTTGACTACCCATTTCTTAACTGAAACCGATGGTTTCTCAGATGAACGAGTATTATGAACATTCGGTTTTACACTGACAGGAGTCCAAATAACATTTGGTTGTGATTCAAACCACTTTTGCCAAATTCTACTTGTTCGAATCTTGTTTTTTATGAATGTATTTAACGGTTTTTGTCGCAAATTTCTTTGCTTTATCCTAGACGCACTAGAGACCTTGTCCTTAGCTTTTGAGGCACTTTCTACATCAATCTTAGATTTGGAAACTACAAAAGTAGTATCTAGAGTCTTAGATTGTGTCTTTTTCTCAGAAAACCTAGTCTTAAGAGCTACAAAAGTAGTTTCTGAAGAGTTTGGTGATCTAGAATTAGTGGAGAAGGTTCTACGAATATTCAAACGCACATTCAACTTATGCTTTGCAACACATTTATCATGACAAGGAATAAGCACATTTTTCATACAAGAAATACATAACAAAGTTTTCGCTTTAGAAGCGTTTGCAACATCAACATCAATTACATTTTCCTTGTTCAGAATAACATCTTCTTGCTTATTTTTCCTAACATAAACTGCTACATTCTTTTTTTCCTGCTTAGAGTTATCTAAGACATTGTGCGCAACATGTGAATCTCTACTAATTGTCTTCTAACTCTAGATGTAGCATTCATTCCTGTAGAAGATAAAGCATTCTTAGTCTTGCTTGTTTATGATTCTTGTGTTGTGACAACTCTGTATATTCCTGGTCTAATGACATTTGTGTTTTGATTTGCCCTTGTTTGTTTTATAGGTGAAGTCTGTAAAGTGACTGGTTTTGACACAACATTGGTTTCTTCTGTTTTGGGAACATCCGATTTCTTTTTAAAAACTTGTTTGTTCAGTGGTGTGCACAAAGAAGAGATTGAAAACCATTTGTTTTGTCAAACTTAGTATTTACAGACTTACCTTTTTCAGCTTTTTCCAATCTTGTCTTTAACTCAGATATGGTAGATAAAAGATTCTGATTCTCACCACGAATAGCACCATGTGCATATGTTTTCTCAGAAACATGAACAATTAATTCATCCATTTCCTTTTGAGTTTGAGACCGTGCCTTTTTAATTGAATTGAAAAGCTTTTGATATTCTAGTTTGACATTGTCACGTTCTTTTATCAAAGATTGTACTTTAAAATCCAAAGACACTTCTCATTTCTCAATTCTCCAACTTTGAAATCAAGAGTAATCAAGAGGATTTGTGTTCTATTCTTCAAGTAGAATCCCATTTAATTTTTTCTTTTCATGTTGTAACTGTAATTCAAAATCAACACTTGCTTTTGACAACTGTTGAACATATTTTATAAGAATTTTATTCGTAGCTTCGAAACCCCTTGAACTCCAAATGATTTCCATTTTGACTGTTTTTCAAGTTCAGCATTTAAGTTATATCTACACATTCATGATTAATTCAACACACATAGCCAACTCCATGTTTGAGTGATGCGTCCCAAAAGTTGATCTTTCAACAAATCATTTTGCTGTCTCTAGTCTCATCAAGCTCACATTCTGTCTGACTTAAAAAACACTTCCAATTTTTATATCCCTTTGAAATAGATTCTGAAAGAATTCAAGATAAATCTTCAACTAGTTAAGAATTGGTTTAACTTGATCTTGACAAAAATAATTGATTTGTATCTCTGCCGGTGATGTATAAAAAATGCTTGCTCTTTACAGTTACTGTTAGTATTAGCAAAGTCATCTTTTCAAAACAACCTTTTATCTTGCCTAATATCTTTGAATCAAAGGTGACTCACATGGCATATTTTTTTGATACCTGGAATCTTAACCGAGGGAATAGACGAAGAATGTAAAATATTTTGCCACAGAAAGCTCTTTTTGAGGAACAAAATCTTTATAAAAGCATTTAATGTTTTTGAGTAGTTAATTGTCCAACCTTTTTAATTTGTTTGCAACATCAATTTGTATCATTCATTTTTTGTCATTTTTTTTTGACTTTGAAGCATCCTTAAGAGTGTCCTCAAATCTCTAACATTCAAAGGAATTTCTAAATTACCCAAACTAGATGCAACATATAACTTTGGGTACTTCGAAATTGCTTGCTTGAGTGTATAAGGATTCGGATACCCCAAACCATGTTTTAATTGTTGGACATGACACACCCAATGGTTATGTCCAAAGCATAAACATTCTGTAAAAGATTACCATGTTCAAAATCAATCAACATATCCTTTTAGTTTGGCCACAAGATCTAGAATAGATCATGATAAGTATCTCTTTTTCACTCATTTTCCTTATAAAATTAGAATAGTCTTTGTAATTCCCATTTTCGTTTTGAATTTTTGACATCTGAAATCTAGTATTATCTTGTGTTTTTTCGAAATCTCGAATGATACTCGATCACGGAACTAATTAGACTGAGCTTGTTTATTATAACAATTTTGCCCGTTCCATCAGCTTCAAGAAAATTCGTTGAGATAATTCTTTAATCCTATTTATGTTTTCCAAAATCCTGAACCCGTTCCTTTTTTTTTTTATACATCTCAAGCTAACTAGTCAAATGCGTGATTTGTTTTTTGAACTTGTTGAGCAAATATTTTGTTGTCTTTTAGCTTCCTGATAGCATTTCTAGCAAGTGTTTTCTCTTGCCACATAGATTCATACCTGTGTATCTTTTTTCAACATTGCACTATTAACAATTTCTCTTGAATAATCAAATATAATCTTGCTTATAATTTAATCATCACCAATGTTGAACACTTAATAGTTTTAGTATGAGTTGGATACATTGGTTCATTATTCTCATCGATGGATGAAGATTGTACCTCACTTATAAATGCAGACTCACAACTTGGCCCATCATCTGAAGTATAATCAGCTGGTTGAATTCTGGCCATTAAGCATATGTTTGCACTGAGTTCTTCAATTTCTTACATCCTTGATGCGTCAGCAAAGAGAAAATCATTCTGGCTCCATCATAAGAATTATGCACTTCATCCTGTTTTTGCCAGCAACATTTGCTCCATGAAATACTTCGAGTCACGAACCCTTGCTTGGACAATTCCATAGCATATTGCTTTACCAACTGCTGTTGTGCAATTAAACAGTTGAAGCGAATCTGAAGATGGAGTTCGAAGAGTCCTTTGAACATTTCCAGTCTCTTTTGGAGCATTCATTCCCTCAACAACTTCCTCTTGAACATAAGCTCGTCTGCTATTTCTTCCAGTATTGCTAGAATTCCTGCTTTGAATATTCACCATGTCTCCTTGAATGATTGCTTGATTTCTGGTGTTGGATGAAGCACGAAGACGATTATTTGTTGGATTAGAGAAATTTTGAGTAATGTCTTTTGCAAGTAGCAACATCGCAGAGATTATAGGATCTTCAGAATTGTTGTGAACATCATCCTACTGGTACTCATCATCATAATCAACCACAGATGTAGGATGTGTCACATAATAAGATGATGTTTGTCTGGAAGATGAACCTGCGTGTGCTACTAGAGCCAAAGGGTTATGAGACTTTTCTAAACAATCTTTGCTCTTGAAGCATTAAGCATTTCTCAAACAGCCTAAATATAATCAAAAAGATCATCGAACGAAATCACTGTCAATTGTTTTATCAGACGACATGATCACATATTTTCAACATTCAGGTTTGCAAACTATTCAGAAACTTTGTGTTAATTGTAACAGTTGGAAAGTTCATGTTATTTCGTTCTAAATCATTCATCAACTGAGCAAAATGGTTATAGACAGAAACAAGTGCTTCCCCTGGTTCAGCAACAAATTGATTAAATTCGTTCGTAAAACGCGTTTCTCTTCAACTTTGTTTTGTATAGTTCTCCCCATCAAACGTTCAACTCGTTTCCACATATCCTTGGCCGAAGTGCAAGCATCCACATAATTTTAAATTTCATTAGGAATAGTGTGGGAGATCCTAGGCCCAGCATCTCACCAAGTCTAACATATAAGCCCAACTGAGGTTCCATTCTAAAACTAATTGGTGATAGAAGGAGTAACCCACCAAGCTTATATGTTAACTTTGAGATTATGATTCTATCGATGTGGGATTAGGTTTGCACACCCAACAATCCTCCCCTCAAACCCAAAGTACAATGGGCCTCCCCTTCAACTATAGCCACGATCCCACCTTTTATCATACCGCCGACATTTACCATCAGAACACCCCGCCTTTTTACCGGCTTCCTTTCGGTACAAGGTTTATCGGGATCCACTAATACCGTCGAACCGGGGTCTAATCGAGGGAACACCATCCACACCACCACTGGGCCCAACCTAGCTCTGATACCAATTGTGGGAGATCTTAGGCCCAGCATCTCACCAAGTATAGCATATAAGCCCTTACTTTATCAATAGGTTAGGAGGTTTAGTGTAAATTTAGCTCTAATTATAGCCATATTAAGGTTATTGGGTTTCTCTATGACCCAAGCCCATCCTCCCCCTCATCTCTATAAAGGAGGTGAGGGGGAAGGGTTTCACACCTTAATTCTTCCAACCTGTTTGTTCTCTCCCTTATCTCTATAAGAAGAGATGAGGGGGAGGGTTTTGTACTTCATTCTTCTCCTTACTCAATAAACATATAATATTGAGGGTTATATTCTTGTGCATCCTTTTCTTTTCTGTCATACATAATCTGCTGGGGTGTGTTTGTCTTCAAGATTGGATTTATTCCGCACTAGTAACCAGGTTGTAGGGTGATCAAACCCTACAAGTGGTATCAGAGCTCAGGTACGCGGGTTCTCTGGTTAACTAGGATCGATCAAGAAGAGGTGTTTGTTGTTTGTTTTCTGGAAGGGACAGGAGGGTTCTATTCTGTTTGGGCTACCAGGTTCTCGACAACAAAAGTTCTTGGTGTTGAGGTTTTTTGACGTCAAGGAACAGCAGGGTATCGACAGGTAAAGGTTCTTGAGTTCTTCGATTGTCCGGGTCCGTGACAAGGTGTAGAAGACTTAAGGGAGTTTTCGCACAAGGTACTTTGTTTGATTCGGTGTTGTGAGGTTTATATCACAAGGTTATCAGAATAAACAAAGGGTTGGAGAATAAGTCCAAGACTTGTCGAGGTTGCAAGGTTTCTTAGGTTACAAGAAATTGTTTTGCAAAAATAAAAGTACGACAAGGGTTACTTCAAAAAGCGTCGGGTACTTTCTTGAATCAAGGGTTGTCGATTTGATTGGATGGTCTGATTTTCAAAGTTTAATTGATATTTGATTAAGGAGGGGTTTTGTTTTATGAAGGGTTTCTTGGTTTGATCGATATCTAAAAAGGTTTATTCTTAGGGTTATATCGATAAAGCGAGGATTTTTTACAAACAAATTACTTTGCTAGATCGTGTTTTGTGTAGGTAAATTCACAAAAGGGTAAACGGTTAGCAAAGGGTTAAAAGAATGGAGGTTCAAAACAAGTTGGGTTCAAACAATTTGGTCCTGGTGTTGAAACAGGAGTCCATGGAGTACATGATGAAAAATGTGTTTGGTTTGAGGTGAAACTGCAGGGAGCTCAAGGGGATCATGAAGCTGAGGTTTTTCAGGTTAGTAACGATGATACTGCAGTGGCTCAAAGACGGTTGGAGGATAAGCAACCTGAAGAAAAGACAAACACGGACTGCTTGGTAAAGGAGCAGAAAAAGGAATATCAGACTGGGTGGAAGATCAAGACGGGTAATGTTCTTGATTCTTGTAATCAGAGGTCTACACAACAATGTACGAAGAGTGGGGTCGCCAAACATTTGGGTGTTGCAGGGTTATAGCAGCAGAATGGGTTGGTTAAGGAGACAAACGTGACACTCTTGGCCAATGTTGCAAAACAGGGTCCACAAGGCCGATTAATCGCCGATTACTCGCTACAAGGCCACCAACCTTGCCGATTAATGTAACAAGGTCAAATAAATAGGTCAACCGTGGTCAACGGTGATCAAGTGTGGTCAACGGTGGTCAAACTTGCCAGAAACCTTCTAATCTTGCCGAAAGTACCTAAATCTTATTGTAAGCTTGTTTTAATCACTTATAGTAAATGTTTAAATCTATTCCAAGTTTTTTTAGAAAAGGTATGCTATATTTTTTAGTTTTTTTCTTCATAAATATGCTTTAATTTCATTTGCTTACCAACAAGTAATTACTTTATCTGTAAACAGGGTTTAATTCCTGCTATCGATACCGTTCTTCCAAACGCTGAACATAGGCTTTGTGCAAGACATGTTTTGACTAATTGGCAACGAAGGTTTTCGGGAGATATATAGGATTTGTTGTATTTTAGATAAAGGCGATGACCCAATAAGTTACCTAGATGAGTGGTATAGCAAGGTAAAATTTCTTTTAGCATACAATTATCCAATCGTACCCATTCGAGGTCCAAATGAATGGCAAAAGTCGAATCTGCTTCCTATTGTGCCACCAAATGATACAAGGAGAATGCCAGGGAGAGCTAAAACACAAAGGAGATTGGGAAAGGGCGAGAAGAAAAACACTGGTAAAATATCGAGAAATGGTAAAAAAATATAAATGCTCAAAATGTCAACAGATTGGGCATAACAAGAGTGCTTGTGATCGACCTAACCAGGTAAAGTAGACACGTAAGTTTTTGTTTCCTATTATTTCTTTTCTATCTTGTGTATGTAAAAGAAAGTTCATGCATTCCTAAACACAGCAAGAGACAACTTTTTGGACCCAAAATGAGTGTTGTTTCAATCTCAGTTGCAATAAATGAAACTGCTAGTCAACCCGAACAGGTAACTTATATCCAAGGCTTCAACTTAAAATTAATAGATTGAGGGAAGAAAAGAACACAAACTCATTTACGATCTAAAAATTTTGGTATTTGCAGCAAACACAAGAACTCAAGTGACCAGTCAATGCTCAAATTCAATATCTCGACGTAATGATCAACCGACAATGATTCCAACCAAAGTTGCAAGCTACACCTCACTAACTGCTAGTGCAATGTTCCGACAGAAGTTACCAACCAAACGACAATGAAAACCATATATCATTCTCCATCAACGTGCTTTTTTATTTTATTTAGTTACCAACTTTTTTGTTTGTTTTTAGAGTTTTGTAACAATAAGCAATGGATTTTCTACGTTTGTAGCTTGGTTTGCAACTTTTTATGTTTGTAGTTGTACGGATTACTAATGGATTCATATGGAATTTGGTTTGGATGGATAATATGATGCGTTCATAAAAGTTATCTGATAATAGTTTATTAGAGCCTGCTGCAAGTTTTGATCATTTACTGTATGTCAGTCAAATATTGGTTTGCACTATATGTTTGCTGCATGAGTATCAGGTATATGGTCATATGTTTCTTTGTGATGTATATGCCTTAAGCCTCTTTCTTAAATCTAGTGGCAAAAATTTGATCTTTTCATATATTTATAGTGGCAAATTTGCCCTTTTAACCTATTCTGGTTCTTAAAAACTTTTAAGTAACTACAAATTGGTTTTAGGAGGTGTTTGGGATTGATTATTTAAAATAGATTATGCGTTTTGAAAATGAATAATCAGATAATCAGCTGTTGCAAAACGTGGTTCTCAAATATAGTGTTTGGATTTGATTTTGTTGTTTGAAATCGCAATAATCAGATATTCAGTTTTTTTAGTGTTTGGCAAATTAGATTATTTATTGTGTTAATCAATGAAATGACCAAAATAGACATTTATTTTATTATTAAAACTTTGAAGTTTAATGGATTATAATTATCTGATAACTTTGTGAAAGTAGAATTGTATACAAAGAAATATCAATAAAAGGTATGGCTATTGATCGAGGGCTTTAAAAATAGTACACTCCAACTCCATATATAAGTTAAGGAGCTATCTTGATACTGGGCCTAATCAATAGTAAATGAGTAGTACGGGTTTTTAAGTTTTAACATTCACTTTCACATTGAAACACTCTATTTCAGTCACCTTCTTTCCCCATCACAAATTCACAACCGTCTCAAAACTTAAAATATCATTCTTTTATCTAGTTATCTTTCTGTTTCCTTTAGCCTTACTAATATCTTTTATGAATCTCTCTCAAATCCGACTAGAAACGTATGAACATGGTTTATTGTTTTGATGAAAGAAAATAAAGATCTAAAGGTTATTTTAGTTATTTTGACTTCCAAAGAAAATGGCGTTTTCCAACAGCAGGTAACGAATGCAATGGCAACAAGCAGCATTAAGATATTAACTGTCTTAATTACCTAAGCAGTATTAACGAATGCAATGGCAACAAGCAGCATGTATACAACTGAACCATACATCAGTATTAATATTACCTTGAAGCCCAATATCAACGAACCCTATTACACAGCCAATCAACATCTGCATTATGTATTCCTTCATCCAATATTCTATTGGCTCATACCAATATTCTTTTTGTACCAATAATATTCGTTTATCAATTCTCAAGTCAAACAATTCATGCCTTTTTCTCACATGGCATTGAACAATATTAATTCCTTATATACGACGAGCAGCAAAAACTTTCAATATAGATATTAATTCCCAGTCACGTGCAGTCTTTCCATATTAATATCCACGCACATGATATTCAATTATTCTGCTGTTTGACATCAATTCTGTCAGCTTGACTTTCAATTCGATATCACCAATATTTGCAACCGACCCAATATAATTCAGAAAGATTCGTTTATATACTTTAATATGAGAGATGATATATTAAAATAACCATGATTTACGAATCTTATATACCTTTGCATGACATATATCTTCAATAACCAAAACGTCTACACAAACAACCGTTAAACAGAATATCCATAAAGAAACCATTCATCCGAAACCCTAACTAATTATAAATAACAAATTACAATCGTATTGCATACCAATTAAGGTAGAGAGGACGATTATAAACATCATTATATCAATTAAACTCTAAAACCCTAGAAAATCTTTTTACCACAAACGAATTCTTGAAAATTAGGGTTTATGGGTTTCTTCAAAAACCTTGTATGATACTAGATATCAAGAGCAACCTGGCTCTGATACCACATGTTGAGAATCGTTAAGCCCATCTAGGATAAGAATAACAATGATTGATAACACGCAGCGGAATAATAAAGAACACAATCAAAGTTATGAACAAGGTTTTCTATTCAAACGTTTTTCATATTACCCCAACTATAATTTGGGGCTACACCAACTAACTATGGTGTACTATTCGACTCTCATCAGTCGACTATACTATCTATCTATCTAGACTGTCAGTGGGAGAGTTCTATGTATCCATGGATGTCTGAAACCATATGCCAGATATCTCTTTATATACTAGAGATATCTAGGCTTACATAAGAAGATAAGAACAAATAATATCTTTTAAGCATTTAAGAATATCTTCTGTATCTTCTGTATCTTTATCATTATGAGGAGATCTTCTAATATCTTCTGAAATCTTCATCTTTATCCACCAGCTTGAAGAATTCTTTAATTACAATTCTAGTCCTTTTGTTTCATTCTTTTATTTATTTTGTCTCATCAAATCTAGAATCCCAACAAGTGTGTTATGTTGTAACCTTCTTACACGGCATTCCATAAATAAGCAATTGTTACGGCGTAACCAGATATTGTGTTACACTATAACCTTCAAATAATTTCCATACGTACGTGATCTTCAATCCATATTTGTGGATCTTTATGGTTACGGCGTAACCATAAGGGGTGTTACACCGTAACTCTATCTTGGGTAAGATTTCCTTCCAAATACATGTTTACGGCGTAACTAGATATGGTGTTACAGTTGTCCTTGATCTTCGTACTTGCTTAATATATGTTACGGTGTAACCATTATTAGTGTTACGCTGTAACATTCTTCAGATAATTACACTTTAAGCCCTTTTTCCCATGTTTCTTGTCATTTTCCTGCATTTCACCTGAAAACTATAAAATGATAGAAAATATCTCATTTTCGAGTATTAGTGAAACATTTGCAAGTAATATATGGGGTATTTTGCCACTAAAAAGTATTAAATATTTGATGTTATCATAATTCATATAAGCGCTTACTCTCAATACAATAATTCTTCATTAAGCAACCTTTTTGTAATTCAAACATTCACTCATTCACTTACATACTTTTATCAATACTTATCAAAATGCAATCCTATGCCTATAACTTAGCTCAAGCACTTCTTAAACTCATACCATCATACACATATTACATCACTTACATATTTAAATAACCTACCATAGACTTTACATTATTTAAACATATACTTCTACGCTTAACACTTCTCCGATAAGTGTCTCACATTCTTAGCCCCATTCATAATCTCTTAAGTCTGGCAAAATAATATATATCACATTTCATAATCATTCTATATCCAAACATTATCATTCTATTTGCCGCAAGCACTTAATCTACCTTATACTAAGGCATTCGCATCTATGAGTAGTCTAAGTTTAGCCAACCTATAGTGAAAACCTACTTCTCTTAGACAGAAGCTTTGATACCAAGTTGAAACACCCCTTTCACGACTTTAAATTTGACTAAAAATTAAAGCTTTTCGCGGAAACAACATACTAAACAGACCTGTTGTCACTATTTTATAAACTGACCAAAATAAATTAATACTCAGTTCTTGAAAGTATTTCTAGATGGAAGTAGACTTGAATACCTTCGAAACGACGAGTGACACGCCTTCTAACTCATTACGGTTTGGTTTTTACGAAAGAAATAAAAATAATAAAAATCTAAGACAAAAGGTACCATACGGCTTCATGCTTCTGGGCATACAGCCGTATGGTTTGTTCAGAAGGGTCTGTAGCAAGCATACACCCATATGCTCAGAAGCGTATGGCTTTATGCCCCTGAATCATAAGTTGTCCAAAAACAATACATTACTCTTTTTTCGAAAAATGACTTTTATAACTCGACATAACACCAAAACTTCCAGAAATCATTAATATAACATATTACATCATTTACATAAATATTTGTGGTCTAAACGACCCGTGAACATATACTTTATGGGGTTTGCCAAACACCCCGTTTTGACCCGCTTTTAAATACACTTTAACTCATATCCATAACACAATACTTTGACACACTTTAACTTCCATAAATATACTTTTACAACTATAATAAGACATTCATTACACTCCACATTACCAAAATACTTTGACTCGACGACTCAAGGGGGTTCACTTACAAACTAACCTCATACGCATTACCAAGCACATCCAAATACCAAGCTCTTAAGCCATATGCCTTATTTCAAGGCCTTACATTGCATCATGGGCACCTACACAAAACATCAACAACTAAAGGGGTAAGCTTACTCTTAGTAAGTAACCCGACATAATATATTATCACATAAAACATAATCAAATGCATTACATATATATCATGACTAAACCACTTAATCATCCACATAGTCATTCACAAACATCTCATACATTTCATCATTCACTTGTAATAGAGCATATTAACACATGAACACTAATCATGAACCATTTACATACCTTGATTAGTCCTATGACTAAACCAAGAACCTTCCTTACTAGAAATTAACTAGTCTAGTTTCATCTTCATACTCAAGCCTCTATTTTCATATCACTTAAACACTTAACAATCAATATACATAAAACACATGATCATTCATACATCATAACATATTATAGTCATAGTTACTTACCTTAGCTCCAAGCTAAGTTTATTAATCATCATCATCATCATCCTTGCTTCCTAAACCATAACACAATTCATAAATACTTATATACATATTTAACACACTATAACAATGGGTTATACAACCATTAGCTTACCTTTCAAAATCTCTAATCATCATATAATGATATCTTGATCATATGATGAAAACCCATAAAATTACTAACTTTGCTTAATATAACTTAACCCATAGTTACCATAAACTTATTAGATTACTTTTAACCACTTTTTACCCAAAAACCCCAATTTAGTTACATGAACCTTAACTTTTTAATTAATAATTTAATAAATAAAGATTACTTACTTGAAGGAGGTTATTTATATGAACTTAATCCTTGAGTTGGAACCTTAATCTTCATCATTCCTATATCATCAAAATCATCTTCCCTCCTATT
>BQNB010122045.1:0-11500 GCA_026074375.1 Tanacetum coccineum
ATTCTCTATTTTAACAAGTCATAACAAGTTTTGTTACTTATATTGTTACTTTCCAAAGTTTATGACCTAAGGCATGAATTTTCTGAGAGTTCGTTACCTATTTATGAACTTAACCATAAATAATCACTACAAAAAATTAGTTGAATTATCCATATTTTTAAAGTTAAATGTCCACGCTTAAAAATGTGTAAAATAATAATGGCTACACTTTGCTATATGCGGTAATAATGGGTGTGACAAATTTTCCTACACATATAAGTGTGAAAATATTATCAAAATGCCTATAGTTAAAAGTGTGAAAACATTTTTTTAAAGTCCACACCTAAAAGTGTGGCAAAATTACAAAACATGTAAACATTGTTAAATATTCAAACTTAAAAGTGTGGAAAAATGTCAAATTGTCTACACTAATAAGTGTGGCATTTTAATAAAAAAATCTTCACTTTTAAGTGTAGCTTTGTTGTAATTGTACATACTTATATGTGTGAATTTTTTTTAAAGAATTGTAACACATATAAATGTGACAAAATTTTGATCAATATAAAAAAAAGTCTACGGTTAATTATACCGTGGAGAAAAAACCGTGGAGAATTCAACTTTTTTTGTAGTGAATTATCACTTCTGAAGGAATCACAAGTAGACTACGACCCAACTCCATTTCGGTTCTTTCATTCTTGGATGGAGATGGGGGGATTTCAGAATCTTGTTGTAGAAACATGGAATAATGAAGCTATTGTTAACGCCAATGGCTTGGTCCTATTCAAGAAAAAGCTTCAGAACCTCAAAAAAGTTATTCGGGAGTGGGTTGGTTAGATTAAATTTGATTCTTATGCTTTAAAGAAATATCATCAAAAACAGCTTTCTTCCATCGATGTAAAGATCGACCATGGCAATGCTAGCGAGGAGGATTTCAAGAATCGTAGAGACTCTCTTACCTTCGTGGGAGTTCTAGACCGCATGGAGGCTAGAGATTTAGCTCAAAAATCTAAGATTAAGTGGGCTCTAGAGGGTGATGAAAACACGAGTTTCTTCCATGGTACATTAAAGAAAAATAGGTGTTAATTGGCTATTAAAGGTATTTTGAAGAATGGAGATTGGATCGAAGAACCTGTTTTAGTTAAGGCCGAATTCCTGGGTCACTTCAGAAATCGGTTCCAACAGCCCACGGGTATTTCTCCTACCTTGGATACCAATTTGCCTAATCCCGTCTCTTCTAGCCAACGTGATTTCCTGGAACAGCCTTTTCACGTGATGAGATTAAAAGAGCAGTTTGGGACTGTGGTGGTGATTGAGCGTCGGGTCATGATGGATTCACTTTCAAATTTTTTACTTCCTTTTTGGGATCTAATAGAAGATGATGTGGTTCGATTTGTTCATGAGTTCTTTCGTACTAATTTCTTCCCTAAAGTTTGTATCTCGTCCTTCATTGCTATAATTCCGAAGGTTTCTAATGCTAAGTCTGTTTCTGATTTTTGGCCTATCAGCCTAATAGGGTGCCAATACAAAATTATTGGTAAACTATTAGCCAATAGACTTAGTATTGTGATCGGGATTGCATTAGTCTTGTGGAATCAGCTTTTATCAAAGGAAGAAATATCCTTGATGGTCCTCTTATCTTAAACGAAGTCCTGGCTTGGTATCACCAACGTAAGAAAGAGCTTATGGTTTTCAAAGTCGATTTTGAGAAAGCTTTTGACTCCATGCGTTGGGATTTTTTGGACTTGGTTTTAGTCTTAAATGGCGTACTTGGATCAAAGGTTGCCTTCATAATTCCCGTTCTTCTGTCTTAGTTAATGGTTCTCCTATAGAAGAGTTCGAGCTATTTAGGGGTTTTAGACAAGGAGACCCTATGTCTTCTTTCTTTTTCATTTTGGCGATGGAAGGTTTACATGCTCTCACGTGTAAGGTCAAGGCGTTAGGTCTTTTCAAAGGTGCTTTTATTGGTCGAGATAACTTGAGCATCTCCCATCTAATGTATGCGGATGATGTTATCTTATTTGGTAAATGGTCTTGGGTAAACGTGTAACACCCTCAAAATATGTCGCAATGGAATGGTATTTGGGAGCATTACTACATAATCTAATAGCACAAGATATAAGAGAAAGACCTCTAAATGAGTCGTTTAAAAGATAACCTCGTTGATTTGATTAAATAAATAAGTTTTAACATTGGTTCCATAACTTTGCATTAAAAAGTAAAAAAATAGTTTAGTACAATGAGAAAGATAGTTTTAATGCAAGTAGAAAATCCATGAAAGTGATCTTGATGTATGATGCCTCTAATGCACTTCAAATACGTCATAACGGTTAAGCACCTGAGAAATACATGCTTAAAATATCAACATAAAGTTGGTGAGTTCATAGGTTTAAATAAGTATAAAGGTTGGACCGTAAGATTTCAAAGTATATGATAATGTAACACGTATAATATCACAAAAGTAGTTACAATTGCGCTAAGCTCATGACGCCGAAACTAGACAAAGTTATGTATGCAATTTTAAGGCAATCAAAGTTCCCTAGGGAGTGTGCAAATTGAGACATGGTATACGTCCGTAGGCCTTGTTGGCACCAATCCTGGACGGGGATGTCAATCCCAATTGATCTATTTATAACACTCGCGCTTACACAAAGTAATTAATGGCTCATGATAATTCGGGCATAGTGGATTATCGCTGCTTAGGCTAATTCGTAATCATTTAAAATAAAGTAAAGTACTTGCGTCCATAAGTAAAAACAAAGCGATGTATCTCACCCCAAGATTTATAAAATAGTGATAAACAAGTTAAAGCGGGGCTATAAACTCACCTCAAGTAAAAGTATTGATTTTTGGAAAATCAACAAAGGAAATCGCCACAAAAAGTCCGGCACGCAACCTATTTAATTATAAGTCGATTTAGAATAATGCTAAAGGATTTGATATTTCACACAAATAAAGAATTAGAGAAAGAAAGATAGAGAGAAGTGGATGGGAGAAGACACCAAAAACACACACATGAATATGAGAGAAATGCATTCAACCAACATCTTCTCCATGTGTGGAGAGGGTTTATATAGTTACAAGAAATGGGCTAGGCCGGGCTTTCCTTGGACTTTCCATAACCCGGCTCGGTTAGCTTCCTAAATATTACATGATATTTTCTAACTATTACAAAGGCTCGTGAGATCGATAATGATCGTCACTTCACTAAAAACTGGATTCCTAACAATCTCCCCCCAAGGGACGATCGTTGAGATCTCTTAAATGATCAACACTTTTTGAATTCCTAACAATCTCCCCCTAAGGGGTGATCATAGAGATCTCTCCTTACGACCTTGATCATTAATCGTTAAAGCTTCATGTCTTGATCTTGAGTCTTTTTTGTGTAATAGTTGACCTTTTGTCTTGCATCTTTATGTAATGGTGTTTGATCATTATGCTTGAGCTTGTTCCTTCATATTTAATGGTCTTGTGATCTTAAGCCTTTATTACTTGATTTCAAACTTCTTGAGATCATAAATCTTGCATCATCATATGATTATCTTGTAATAATTTTTCTTCTTGTGTTCTTGTGACTTTGGATCAACATGCTCATTCTTTGTATTATCTTGAAAGCTCGCTAACTATCTCCTTGAATAGACTTTGACTTGACAACTTGATGTCTTCAAGGAAAATGTTGATTATCAGAGTAGCAGAAGACTTTGTAACTTGAGCTTTCTTGAATACTTGAAACTTTACTTCTTTGAGTATGAGCATGTGGCTGTGAATTCGACTCGTCATGGACTAGATACTGCTACCATCGGGAAACCTGCAAGTTTAGGTTAGTAATAAGCACAGATATGGACGAAAGTGTCTTTGTCACTTCGTCGAATAGGGTTGCAATAACCACGGTTCCCCGTTAATCAGTATAAATACTGCCTGTGATCAGGTAGAATTCAAAAGAATCTCCTTGACAGGGTTTCGCAGCTGCACTAGCCGTTCTCGTTACCGGAGCGTCTCAAAGCAGACAACACGGTAAGAGTGAATCGGTAAGTTACTATCTTCCCGATTGAGTCGTCAATTCGTGTTCAGCTTTCCTATGTCCAGATACCCTTGTGAGGCTGCCCATGGACATAAGATTGAAAATTGATTTAAGAAAATCAGTTGACGTGTTAATGAGTAAAGAGTTTTCTAACACGCCAAACAGTTTTATCTTTTCAAATTCATCCGTCAATTCATATACTGAACCGATATTGATATTCAGTTGTCACAAGTTTGATTCATATAGAATCGCACAAGTCACCTGCCGCAGTGCTTGTTTGATGTTGGCACTGGTAGGATTTCCATCGTCACTGTGAATACTGTGAGGTATCACTCTGATGTTCTGGCAATATCACAAGGATAATGCGTAGGACTCTTAGTATCTCACATGTGTTCACAGTGTATGAATCAACATGTGTATTTTGGAATTGTGTCCTATGAGATTTATATTGATCTCTTTTGGCTCTAGACTCAATAAGTGCATTTTGGTTTTAGTAATCGGAGGCTGGAGCAGACTGCCACCTTTTCAATACCAACTAACTCGGAGTGAGAAAGTCGATAGAAATGTGTTTAATCTCTGTGAGAAATGAAACATAAATCTTTTGAGAGATTCTGAGTGGCTAGGGAGGGTTGTGCATTGCATCACTGGGTCCATGATGTCAGTCTTCAATGTCAGCAATCATCATTGTGATTCTGACAACAGATGAGTTAACCCGGTTTCTGCCTAGGTGTAAGGAGGGCTTCTTTCTTTTCACCCTTTATCTTTACATTTCTTTTTCATTCTTCAACCCCTTCAATGTTTATCAAAACTTCATCATTAACACCTTGTTGGGTTTGTTCCAGCATAAGCTCTGTCTTAGTCCGCATTATTCCATTTTCTCACTTTTACTCCTTTTGTATCATACCTAAGGACTTCTATTCTATCTAATGGAATGTCCCTGGGTAGAACCCCATTCGGTTCATATGCTGGAATCATGAAACGAAACACACCTAAACCTAACCACCTTATAACTCCATGTAATTAAATACATGGTCGGTCTTTTGGTATTGTTCACAGCCTAAAAACCATTTGAAAACATCGATCAAGGTACTTTGATATATATCAAAACATTTAGTACCTTGATGGTTTTACTATTTAGAAATGCTCCCCCTGCATATGTGCATCGATAACCAAAAATGTTTAGCACATACGAGGACAGGAGTTCACACTTGAGTCTTAAAGATCACATTATACAAGTTATATATATTTTAATCACATTTTCTCCCCTTATCAAAAATGTCAAATCGTTTGATATTTTGGATATCAATTGATTCAAATATAATGCTTTCGGGGAGAAAAATGTTCCATTTATTAACAAGCCTTATTAGGAACATTTTAATGTTCCCCCTCAAATTATGAGGGTATAATATGGTGTTTGAATACGTTAATTTGAAATTTTTTGAATTTACTAAGAAATTCTTGAAAATTCGTACTCAAACACTATATATGCCTATATTTAAGTCTACACTACACATTTATATATTCACAAGATTATGTATGAGACAGGACCTGAAAATGTTCAAACCGAAAATGACAAAGTCATTCTGTCCATGTCAGCAATCTGTAGTCCGTCTCGATAATCTCCATTTGGAAGTTGTCTTAGCTTCCCCCTGAACCAGCAATCCTTTCTTGAGTAGATTCAAAGATTTCTTGCAAGCCGCATTAAGAAGTCTTGATGTAAAAAGCCTAAATATCCGAAGTACATAATTAATTCGAAACCGTAACACCAAAGTCAATTAAGTCCCGGATGTCCGCATTTATCCTTACATGATATTGATGATATAAATTGTAACGCCAAAGTCAACTAAGTCCCGGATGTCACAATTATTTCTATATAGTAGACGAAATGATAACACCTAATTCAACTAAGTCCCAAATGTACATATTTCTTCCGGTCGGATACTGACTAACTGAAGGAATCATCATACTTATCTTCCTATATGTACCTCTTTTATCAAATATTTCTACTCCTTTTAAGAATAAGCTTAGAGATTGATCGGTCGGGTAAAACATTAATTGAATCAGAAAGAACTCTTCTCACGTTTTAAATAATTATTCTCCCAACACTTCCCCTGGGAACTCGAATGATGCATACTGAATGATGACGAGATGTCTCTTTCCCCATGTGATTGAAATATTGCACCCGAAAAAAGAAGGCCTAAAATCAAAAGAAGCTATCAATGAAGACAATCTCAAAAGAAGGTCATGAACTCTATCATGTATACATCTACTCATTCCCCCTTGCTGGCTTCGACACCTCGGAATCAGCAAAACCTTATACGCACACATACTCGAGATTGTGTTTGAAGAATAAATAAGCTTAGATCCATCCCGTGAGAATCAACTTCAAGGATTTTAAAACTATGTAATTATTTTCAAACATTCCTAAGTCTTTTACAATATTGAGGTGTTTGCAATATTGGTCGTATGTAGTTTAAAGCCTGAATTCACTAAGTCTCAAATTGCAAATAAGTCCATAAAGTTTTAAATAAATGACATCTAAAGCCCTTGTAGTTAATATAAATTAACTCCCTTTTAAATTGTTATTCGTCATTATAAAAAACTTTATCCGTTTAATCCGTGACTTATTTTGAAAGACCTTTTAAAAAGATTATTTGATGACGCTTTCTCCCCTGAAAATCTTTTTGTGATTACTGAAAAACACTGATTCATTGTGAAGACAACTTTTTACCAATAAAAATAAGATTTCTCTTATTTTGATAAATTAATGCACTGATACGTACACCTATTTGAAAGAAAGCATGGGTTGTGTTGCAAAGTAAACACAAGCCTTTGCATGGTCATAAAGTAGACAATGCCCGAGAAAATAAATTTCCGTTGAGAGGTTAAGTTTTTTTTTGACAAAATACTTGCCTTTAAGATGATGACCGGGTTGCTATCGAAAATAATAGCAAGCCATTTGACATGTTTTGAAAACAGTTGAAACTTTTGCTCGAACTTTATTTACAACACCGTGTCTTTATTAAAAGACATTTCTAAAGTCGTAAATATTATCGATTGCAAAAGACATGCCAAGATTACATATTTTTGTATTTTTCTGATTTTATAATTTTGTATTTTGTTTTTCTGATTTTTATTTTTATTTTTATTTTAAGGATTTGATAATTCACACAAATAAAGAACTAGAGAGAGAAAGCTAGAGAGAGAAGTGGATGGGAAAATACACCAAAAACATACACATGAATATGAGAGAAATGCATTCAACCAACACCTTCTCTATGTGTAGAGAGGGTTTATATAGTTACAAGAGATGGGCTAGGCCGGGCTTTCCTTGGACTTTACATAACCCGGCCCGGTTAGCTTCCTAAATATTACATGATATTGTCTAACTATTACAAAAGCTCGTGAGATCGATAATGATCGTCACTTAACTAAAAACTGAATTCCTAACAAATGCAAGCGAAATAAAATGATGCACTATATTTTATAACGTTATATCACCACCTAATAGTTTGCGTTTTAGTTTTATAAATCAAAATAATGTTTACGTCAATTTCGCCACTTAATATATAAATCAAAAATTGATTATAGTCTGTCTCGCTCGATTCCTTAATTTTATTATTTTCATATCATCAATTTATTTATCGTCTAAGTAGTTTATGAAATAATATTTATAAAGTTTTCGACGAGTATAAATATTATATAAGTGTTACTGCAATATTTTCTAAGGCGAAAACACTCGAAAACCTCAATTAAAAATCCTAACAGCTTTATATTTACTAACAAATTAACTTTTCCGAAAAATAGTCCAACTTTGACGGAGTGTAACTCCTTCGTTATAAACATTCATGACAAAAGAAAAGTCTCTTTTTTAGCGAAAAATCATTCTGGACAAGTTTTCTTTTATACACGTTAGCCGATTCGGACCTAAAAGCGGTCAAAACCTCAAATTAAAATATGATCAGAATGTTCACAGTTTTTTAAAAGCTGTCAAAAGTATTTAAGTTTCGCCAAACTTTAAACGGCCACAACTTATTCGTTTTAAGTCCGATTTTTACGTTATTTATATCCACGGAATCGTATTTAAGTGTACTATCATATTTTTAGGGTTTTAACTTGTCAAACATTTTTAAATCACCCCTACTATACGAACTGTTTAGGGCGGATTTTACACACTTCCAAAACTACTAATCTAACTTAATTCCCAACAACAAAAATCATTTTAATCTAATCCATTCATCCACTTTCACAATACTTTACCGCAACAACAAATCCAATCTATCTTAAGCCCATCCACCACTTCAACAATATTAACTAATATTTCAAGAACAATAAAATAATACTTCTACTTAACAAGTTTAATTTATAAGCTACCAATTTAAACAACAAGTCTAATATTTTAACAAGTAACTTATGAGATGTCAAAATAAATATTTTTAAATGTATGAACATGTGTATAATTTATTTAACACTTTCTCGCAACTAATTATATATATGAGACATTTACTTGTTTTCTTTGTAAATCATTTAAAAATACAACTAGTTGGTGATATAATGTGATAAGTAAGATATTTATAGAAACATATATAAAATGAAAGTATGGAAAAAAATATGGAACATTAGAGATGATGTATGACAAGAATGACTAGCTTAAAACCTAAATCAAACCCCAAAACTTGTTTGATTACTACTAAACCTTTAGGAACTTCTTCTAAATCTCTTGGAAAATATCAAAAACAATTTTCTTCTTGCACTTCTATACTTGGCCGATTATGTTAGAGGTAGGAGAAAAAGATGTGTTTTTTTTGTTTTGATGATAAGTGATGTGTGTTAGTTCCTTAAGTTGTCAAACCCAAGGTAATGTGTTAATAATTGTTTAATAATGGGAGACCCAACATAAATTGACACTAGAGAAAAGCATGTTATAGGCGTTGGAAATGGAAGGAAGGAAAAGATAATACATGGTTGCTTGTTAAGGTGGTTATAACCATAAGGTAGTGTGTTTTATGCATTGTTAACCTAAGGATAAACAAAATCTATATAAAATGTGCTAGAGATAGTGGGAAGTGGACGACACACTTATTGGGGGGGGGGGAAAGAAATTGTTTAAAATTTTGGGTATTATGGATAATATGTTAATATGTAAAAAGTAAGGAGAAAGTGGTATGGTTAACATGCATGCATAAATGTTCATAATGCAAAACGTAAGCGTTTTACATAAAACTTGCAAAATAAAATATGAAAAGTTATAAATTATCTTCGTAATAAATATATAGCACATAATTGACGTAAACTTATATTTGTTTAATGTCGGTTTACGTTAAATGTTGATTTTCAGTTTACGCGATTTAGCTTCGCGGTTATAATTAAAAGTAAACATGTAAATGTTCAAAGTAAATAGTTTTGAGTTTATTGACGTAAAATGACCTGAAAATGTGGATTGTCACAAAACGCCCATAATCTCATTAGCATGCTTCGGTGTTTCTTCCTTTTCTCGGGGTTAAAAATTAATGTTCATAAAAGTAATGTTCTAAGGGTTGGTGATACCGATGAGGAGGTCTCTCACATGGCGAACATTATTGGTTGTGGGGCGACTAAATTCCCTTTGAAATATCTTGGTGTTTTGGTAGGTTGTAACATGGCCAGGTGCACTAATTGGAATGTTATAATTCAAAAATTCTCATCCAAACTTTCCTCATGAAAAGCTCGATTATTATCAGTTGGTGGTCGCCTCTCGCTAATCAAGTCGGTTCTTGGTAATCTCCCTACCTTTTATGTCTATTTACTTGATGCCGGTTTCTATCCGTAAGAAGCTCGAGTCGTTGCGCAACAAATTCTTCACATGAGGTGATCCAGATGATAAAAAGATGGCTTGGGTTAAATGGAAAAGAAGTCTTGCGAGTAAAAAGGATGGTGGTCTTGGAATTGGCAGTATCTTTGGGCTTAATATCGGGCTTTTGTTTAAGTGGATATGCAGGTTTCTAAATAATCACTCGAACCTCTGGGTTCGTGTTATACAGTGTATTCACGGTCTTGAAGGGAGTATTAATGTTGTTCCTAATAGCAGTCTCAAACGTAGCACTTGGGGATCTATTCTTTCCTCGATTAATAGCCTCAAGCAAAAAGTTATTGATCACATTTCCTTGTGCTCTCGCAAGATTGGTAATGGAGCTGATTCTCGGTTCCGGGATGACATCTGGTGCGGGGAGCAATCTTTAAAGGTGATGTTCCCTCGTATTTATCTCATTGATACCAAAAAAACCTGTAACATTGCCAGTCGAGTCTGCTTGCTTGATTGGACCTTGGTTTTAAGGTGCAACCTGAGAGGTGGTGTGGAATCATTTTAGTTTAACGCTTTAAAAAATGTCATCGGGAATATATGTCTCACAGACCAACATGATTCTTGGCAGTGGTCTTTAGATGCTTATGCGGGTTTTTTCAGATGCCTTTGTTCGTTCTCTGGTTGATTCTCATATTTTGGATACGGACAATGAAGCTACTCGTTGGAACCGAAATATTCCCATCAAAGTTAATGTGTTTCTTTGGAGATTGAAGCTTAATAAACTCTCGTCTAGGGTTAATTTAGATAGGAGAGGTATTGAGGTCGGTTTGATTCTTTGTCCCTCTTGCCTTGATGATTTCGAGACGGTTAATCACTCCTTTTTCAATTGCGGAATGGCAAAAGACTTGTGGACTCTCTTGGCCAAATGGTGGGAGTTGGATATCCTGGTCTGTGGAAATATTATGGAGTGGTATGAATGTATGATTGGCTTCGCTCCTTTCATGCTCCCTCCAAGGTTCGTTTGTTTCTTGAAGGGGTGGGGGAGGGGGTGACTCTCATGTGGTCCATTTGGAACTTTCGTAACCACTTGATCTTTTCTCGTTTCCCTCAAAAGAAGATGACGCTTTGGGATTCCATAGTCTTCAAATCTTTTTTGTGGATTTCATCTAGAAATCCTAATTGTAATCTTAGTTGGGTAGGCTGGTTGAAAAATCCCGTAGCTTTTATAACTTCTATGTAGTTTTTTTCTAGCTTTTACTAGCTCTTAATAAAATCCGTTGTTAGAAAAAAAAAATCATGACACCTTTTTCTTTTATCAACAATATGTATAGAAACCAGTAATTTCTTTGTTATAGGACATAAGGTTATACACGGCATATTTTTTTATTTTATTTTAAATTTTTTTAAAACGGCAATTTTACTATCTCACAATATATATCACAAATCTATCTCACACGTGTTAAGCAATACTTGAACTTACAACCATTTGGTTGAGAAACGTCACACACAACATGGGATACCATTGAGACACAAGCTCTTTGGTTACGACATATTTTATAGGACCGCCGACATAGGATATTAACCCGTTTCGTAAGTTAAGAAGAAACATGTGAGTGATAATCAGGGGCGGAGCCACGGGAGGGGCACCGGGGGCATGTGCCCCCTCACCGGAAAATTTTGCATTGCAAATTGTTGGAATTTTTGAGATATTTTCGTAATTC
>BQNB010122046.1:7762-20353 GCA_026074375.1 Tanacetum coccineum
TTGAAATAGAGTTTTTGAAAAGGATGTGATCATTATTTATATCGAGTTTTTTAAAAAAAGTGGTAGGTTAAAAATCTAGTAACAAAAAAGTTTTGAATGATAACAGTTTAACATCTTTCATGTTCGAGCATTCGTGCCATATGCCTACTCATTACTTAGATAAACATGCTAAAAAGTCAACAAATGGTTGAGTGAAATTCATAGGTTTAAGTAAAGCAGTTTGAATGCAATAGTGGGTTACGTTGTTATACACCCAAAGTTTGTAATAATTGCATGCATGTACAATTATTATAAAAATCATTATCATTGCTAAGCTCATAACACCGAAGCCTTGGGATAATAAATAATCACAAGTAATTGCCCCAACGGATGTCTTTGCCAAACACCCGCATAAGTTATTCAAATGATGTGCTATTGGTTACCAACAGTATAGGTACACCAACGGGGAATTCCAGTCCCAAATAGATCTATTCACGTTATTCGCGCTTACCTTGACGAGTAATTAACGGTTCATGATAATAGGGTCTTAATGGCAAATGTAGGTACTTAGGCAATAATGAATCAGGATAGCATACAGAAAAATACTTGCATTCACGATTTAAGCATGTATCCCTCTCGCGGGTTTATGAAATATTTAAAAGAGTTAAATGCGAGGCTATGAACTCACCTTAATAGTATAGGGTAATCTGATTGATGGCAAAACTATTTGAAATGAAAGTAACGACTTCGTCACACAACCTGGGTAATATGTCAAGTCTTAGTTTGATTGAATATGTTTTATGTCATAATGAAATATCACTTTGATTGGATTTATTATGGCAATATTGTATCACTGTTCGGGCCATCATAATTCAGAGGTCATGTAGTAAACGTTTGAGGAGTCAGGACACTTTAAATTGTTAATCCAGCAAACTCTTCAAAACGTATACCCAAATGAAATCCCTTATATGAAGCTCCCTAGTAATGTGATACATTATAGTTTTAAGTTTCTTCAACAGTTAGAATAATTTATATATATTTTTATAATTAATAAAAATATAATATTTTATAAGTTTGTAAAATTGGCAATATATATCCCTAGTTTATAAACTTTTACAAGTTTAGTCCTTTATATATAAAGTATATATAATTTAAACCTTTAACTTTAAAACTTGGCAAAATAGGTCCTTATAGTTATAACTTTAAGAAAATGACATTTTCAGCCCTTTTGCTTATAACTTTCAGAAAGTTACGATATATACCCCTTGCATGGAAATAATTTGTAAAACAAGTCCAAAATGCCATGCAAGCTTATTTTAAGACTCCAAATGATATTTGTAGGTTATGGATTATTAATATAAGCTATAGTAAGATGTTTTAATGTAACGAAAATTCAAATAACGACTTGATAAGCTAGAAATCAAAACGGGTCGAATTAAGGTTTTAAAATGAAAACGCGTAGGTTTTTAAGCTTCAAGTTTTTAAGACTTGATAAAATGTTTATATAAATGTTATATAAGCTTATAAAAGTAGCTTATAACAATAGGTTATGATATTTGCTTATAGATTAAAAGAAAACATGATTTTAGGGTTTCATGGGTTCGGTTTGGATCAAAAGGGAAAAATGCATGGGTTTTTTAGTTCAAGGCTTTAACAATGATTTTAACATGATCATATGAACATTATAAGAGTATTGAAACAGAAATGGAGCTTATAGAACCTGAGTTTGAGCTTATGGGTTCGAAAATGGGTCGAAATGGGGATTTAGCACTCGTACGCCTAGGATAAGGACCTCGGGGCTTCAATACTTCGTTTCTTTGCTTCTTTTCTGCTCTTGGGACTTCTTAGGACTTCCTTGATCAGACCTTAGACTCCATTGTTGATTAGAAAGAAAGAATTGAGGTGTGAGTTGAAATGAATGGGGTTTACCCCTTTATATAGGTGCAAAACCCCCTTAGAGTCCAAGCTAAGGTTTGTTAAGTGTCAAGTCTACTAGGAGTTGAGTAAGAGAGGCTATGATGGTGTGAGCTAGGAGGGCTAGGATGCAAGGTGGAGGGTGGTTTGTGGTGGTTTGTGGTGGTTTGTGGTCGCGGGTAGGAACAAGTGACAAGGAGGTGACAAGACCTCCTTGGTGACCAAGTATCTCAATTGAGGTGCTTGTAAGCAGCTAGGGGATGAAGTAGCTTAGTCATGGAGGTGTGTGGGTGCTTGGTATGTTTTCAAATAGGACATTTTGGAGGGAAAATGGGTATCAGGTAGGATTAGGGTTCGAATAGGGTTTTTAGGGTTTTTCTTCAAGCTATGGCTAGGGTTTAAGGTAGATTAAGGTCTAGGATTAGTGGTAGGATTATAGTTTAGTGTTTATGATTAGTGGTTTTAGTTTAAAATGGGTAAAAGGGAAAGAAATGGGTCGCGGGTTCAAGCTTGAAACGGGTTAGGGTTTTGAGCTTTTATTTCGTGTGTAATGGAGTAATAAGGGTGAAACATGAAATGTAATGTTGTATATTAAGTATTTACAACTTAATTTGATTAATGGTTTAGGTTTAAAATGGGTAAAAATAAAGAAATGGGTCACGGGTTAGAAACTAGCTCGGTTTAGGGTTTCTAGTTTTGAATTTGTATATAATCATGAAATGAGAAGTAAAATGGAATGTAGATGTGGTGCATTGTTTTCTTGTTACTTGTACTTAATAGTTTGTACAAGATTTCATAGAAAAACAGAGGTAAAATGGTTATTTTGATTGTCGTACATTAATGACTTGTACATTATGCTTTAAAAGACTTGTACCTTATTTTGAAGGGAATTCATATTCAAATGCGATGCTAAGATACTTGTATATGTGCCTTAGTTGCTTGTACATTCGCTTTGAATGTGTACTTTACATAAAATTAAGGTTTAGGCATATTTGTTAACGGTTTATGTTCATTTTATAATAATGTCGTAAAAACTTCGTTAAATAGATAACGTATATGATGAAATGGATAATAGATCATTGACTTGACATGTTATGATGTTTGCTTGACATAAATGTAGGTAATATTGTCATAGGTAGGTTGTGTGAGCCCATTAACTTTAGTTTGCTATGTAAACAATGTTACATAGTAGAATGTAGTAAAGCGAAAAATTTCCCTGTACAAAGGTGGTTTGTATTAATAGAATGATAGTTCAGTGCATCTAATTTAACAGATGGATAATTACATTGATGAAAATTGCAGGTTGTTATAGTCCTTCTCCCTTAAAAGAAATCTCGTCCCGATATTTAGTTGGATGCCGGAGTGATGTTTGAAAACAGTTGTGGATATTTGGCACGAATTTGATCTTCGCGTTCCCATGTAAATTCTGGTCCTCTTTTAGAGTTCCATCGTACTTTGACTATAGGAATACGACTTTGTTTCAGTTGCTTGACTTCTCGATCCATGATTTCTACGGGTTCTTCCACAAAGTTGAGTTTGTCATCGAGTCGAAGCTCTTTCATTGGAATGACAAGGGATTCATCAGATAAGCATTTCTTTAGATTAGAAATATGGAAAGTATTATGGACATTACTGAGCTCTTCAGGAAGCTCAAGTTTATATGCCACTGGACCAATCCGCTTAAGGATTTTAAATGGTCCAATGTACCAAGGATTAAGCTTTCCTCGTTTTCCAAATCGGATGATTCCTTTACGAGGTGATACTTTCAACATAACACGATCTCCTACTTGAAATTCTAAAGGCTTTCACCTGACATTGGCGTAACTTCTTTGCCGATCTCTTGCAGTCTGCAAGCGTTGTCGAATTTGTGCTATCTTCTCAGTGGTTTCATAGATTATTTCTGGTCCTGTAAGTTGAACATCTCTAACTTTGGCCCAGCAAACAGGAGATCTGCACTTTCGACCATAAAGTGCCTCGAATGGTGCTGCCTTAATGTTGGCATGATAACTGTTATTATAGGAAAATTCTACCAATGGTAAGTGTTTTCCCCATCCTTTTCCAAATTCTATGACATAAGCTCGAAGCATATCTTCGAGTGTTTGAATGGTTCTTTCACTTTGTCCATCAATTTTGAGATGATATGTCGTACTCATGTCTAATTGAGTACCCAAAGTATTCTGCAAAGATTTCCAGAACCTGGATGTGAAATGACTGTCATGATCTGAGATAATGGATATTGGCACGCCATGTCGGGAGACTATTTCTTTGATGTATAACCTTGTAAGGGTTTCCATACTATCTATCTCTCGGGTAGGAATAAAATGTGCGGATTTGTAAGGTGATTAACAATGACCCAAATTGTGTCATGTCCGTCTAATGTTCTGGGTTGTTTTGTGACAAAATCCATTGTTATTCTCTCCCATTTCCATATAGGAATCTCCGATTGTACCAGTAAGTCGGATGGCTTCTGACATTCAGCTTTAACTCTAGAGCATGTCAAACATTTGCCAACGTACTCAGCGATGATTGCCTTCATGTTAGGCCACCAATAGAGTTTCTTTAGATCTTGATACATTTTATCAGAACCCGGGTGAATAGAATACTTTGATTTATGGGACTCATGCATAATCAAGTCTCTTAGATTACCAAAGAGTGGTAACCAGCTTCGATTCTTAATATAACGAGTTCCATCAAGATGTACTTCAAATGCTTTATCCATTCCTCGTAAGTTCTCAGCTTTGACATTTTCTTCTTTGAGTGCTTCATTTTGAGCTTCGAGAATTTGTGATGGTAATTTTGGATGAATGGTAATGATTAATGCTCTAACTTGAAGTGGTTTGATTCTTTCCTTTCGGATTAAGGCATCTGCTACAACATTTGCCTTTCCAGGGTGATAACGAATCTCACAATCGTAATCTGCAAGCAATTCCAACCAACGGCGTTGTCTTATGTTTAATTCTTTTTGATTAAGAATATGTTGAAGACTTTTGTGATCGGTGAAAACCGTACACTTTTTGCCGTAGAGATAGTGTCTCCAAATTTTAAGAGCGAACACAACTGCTCCTAATTCGAGATCATGAGTGGTATAGTTTTTTCATTAGTCTTGAGTTGTCAGGATGCATATGCAATTACTTTTTCTCTTTGAATTAACATTGCTCCCATGCCTTGATGAGATGCATCACAGTAAATAACAAAATCATCGTTTCCTTCGGGTAATGCTAAGATTGGAGCTTCACATAGCTTTTGTTTAAGTAGTTGAAAAGCCGATTCTTGGTCTTCACCCCATATATACTTCTTTTTTTTCTGGGTTAATTCAGTCAAAGATTTTGCAATTTTCGAAAAGTCTTTGATAAATCTCCAATAATAGCCGACGAGTCCTAAGAATTGATGAACTTCCGTGGGTGTAGTGATAGATGCCCAGTTCTTAACTGCTTCAATCTTGGCGGGGTCAACATGAAGTCCTTGACTATTAAATGTCCAAGAAATTACACTATACGAATCCAGAAATCACATTTAGAGAACTTGGCATACAACTTCTCTTTCTTAAGTAATTCCAAGATTATTCTCAGATGATTTGCGTGTTCTTCTTCGTTACGAGATTAGATGAGAATATCATCGATGAACACTATCACAAATTTATCCAAGTATGGTTTACACACACGATTCATGAGATCCATGAACACAGCAGGTGCGTTAGTTAAACCAAATGGCATAACTTGAAATTCATAATGTCCGTATCTTATTCTGAAAGCAGTCTTAGGAATATCTTTATCTCTTACTCTCAGTTGATGATAACCAGATCTTAGGTCGATTTTTGAGTAGACACTCGAACCTTGAAGTTGGTCGAATAAGTCATCGATCCTGGGTAATGGGTAACGATTCTTTATGGTAAGTTTATTCAACTCTCGGTAATCGATACACGTTCTAAAAGATCCATCTTATTTTTTAACAAATAAGACAACAGCTCCCCAAGGCGAAGTACTTGGTTGAATAAAACCTCGGTCTGATAATTCTTGAAGTTGATTGGTATGTGTTTAAATACACATACCTTTGACCATTAAAAACGGACTTAAATGACCAAAAACGTACAAAAAATACATTGTATTTGTATGTTTTCACTTATATTGTGCAGGAAATGGATATCCGACAAAAGGACAAAAAATCAAGCCAAAATGGACAAAACCGAGCACGGAAAGCGTGAAAAAGTCAAAGTCAAAGTCAACCAAAAAGTCAACATCGAAAGGTCAAAGCCGAAGCCGTAACCGAAGAAATACTTAATGGGCCCACCCTTAACCATCTAATGGGCCGGGGCAGCCCATTAAGTGTTAATATGAAGACCACAACAAGGAAAAGGCCCAAAATCCCTCTTCTACATTAACCGGCCCAAAATGAATATACTAGGCCCAAACCACATAACAATGTTAAGTCCATAACCCTTAACCTGTTAAGTCTATTAGCACCACATGGACTGAAATTGAAAACATACCATACACCTTGGAGGACCTTTCTTGCCAAGTCCTCAAACTTCATCACCACAAAGGACTAAAGTTGCAACATGACTTATCAAAATGAAGGACCAATACTGTCAACTCCCCAAACATTCACCCTGCACCAAAACAAATATAAACAACCCATTTCCCGCCAAACCATTGTCACTATTCATATGTTACTCTCAACCTCGTACTACTGTTCCTACAAACAAAACCATCACTTTTAGTCACACCTTACTTAACCCCACTTCATATAACTACAAATCTATGCTGGCAATCTCATGAGTCCTAATTCGACAAGGAAAGAAGACAAAGGATTAATGGCTTAGATTAAAGACCTTGGAGGACACTCATATTTGATGGCCAGGATGAGCTTTTGACTCCTCTCACAAAGAAAACACACCCTTGAAGCCTCTCACAGAACAAGCACAATTAAAGACCAAAGCTTTGAAGATCCTAGTATAAATATAGGACCATTGTAGCTTATTGTTTTTGGGGTCCTTAGTCTTGTTTTTGAACTAATTAGACCATTTTTAATATTGTCATTTAAATTTCTGTCATTGTAATTTAAAGCATTGTAATCCTTTTTCCAGTTAATGAAAGTTTAAGTGTCTTTTCTTTAATCATTGTCATTTACATTAATTTTCATTTAAATACTGTTTTTAAGCTCTTATATAAGCTTTTGAATCATTCAAAGCTTATATACAAGCTTGTTTTCAATTCTGTTCTAAAAACCAAAAAATCAAAAAAATCACAAAAAAACCAGTTTACTCATTTCAATAGAGCATGGTGTATAGTGGATGACCATGGTTTAGAGCTTCTTGGGAAGCACATAGGTTGGTTTTGAACTGATTTGGGTCTTTGAATCTGTAGGATCCCGTAAACACTTCACTACATATAACACAACACGAATCGAACTAGAAAAGAGAAGAAGAGATAATGTTTTAGAGAGAGAAAGAAGAGAGAGAGAGAGAGTTGAGAGAGAAATTAGAAAGTGAAATATTATAAAATGAAAATTAACCTGTACCTTTTCCAAAGTGAAAAAGGTATATATATACCCCAACACTTAAAGTGACGTACATGATATTTAACTAGGATCCTGGCTCGGGTCTTGCTTGGGATTAAACCCGAAACATATACAATATTAGTTTAATTATCAAGCCAGATTCCTGATACTTTCCTATTACAACGTTAACTAATTGATTGACCGAGACTAACATACATAATGGACGAACTTCATGTTCGACTCAATATTTTGAGGCTAACAATCTCCCCCGAAGTGAGTTCATTGATGACACTCCTTCATGAGATCAATGAGATTGCTTTTGTCGTTAAGCTCATGTGGTCTTGGTCTTTCTCTTTGTTCTTAGTTGTAGGTTTGTTCCTTCATGCTTTGTGATCTTGACTTTGAGCCTTTGTCATTGTCTTCATCGTCTTTGCCATCTTGCGATCTTGTGTCTTTGGCCAACATTCTCATACTATGCCTCATCTTGAAAGCTTCAAATCAGAGTTAGCGGAAGTCTTTGTCTTTAAATCTTGAGCTTTCATGATAGATTGTCTTTGTAGAATGAGCATGAACATGTGGTAATGAATCGACTTTGGTTGATTGGGATACTGTCACCACCGTTTTAACCTGCAGGTTTACGTTAGTGATAATCCAGAAAATTGATTTGAAAATCAATCGACATATTACTTGTAAAAGCGTTTTTGTAACACATCGGGAGTTTTAAGCTTTTATCAAAATTCATCAACCGTCAATTCATTTACTGGACCAAATCGATATCCAGTTGTCACAAGTTTGATTCATAT
This sequence comes from Tanacetum coccineum, assembly GCA_026074375.1. Classification (NCBI taxonomy): domain Eukaryota; kingdom Viridiplantae; phylum Streptophyta; class Magnoliopsida; order Asterales; family Asteraceae; genus Tanacetum; species Tanacetum coccineum. The sequence continues at coordinate 15,955 of BQNB010122046.1, forward strand.
AGAATCTCGCAAGTCACCTACCAAGAGCTTGTTTGATGCTGACTCAAGCAGGATTTCCATCTTCATTGTGAATACTTATAGTATCACTCGGATGTTCTGGCAAATATCACAAGGATATTGCGTAGGACTCTTGTTAACAGCTTGTGAACTTGATGATGTTCAACAAGTGTTTGAAATGGAATGTGTCCTAACGAGATTTTTATTGATCTCTTGGCTCTAGACTCGATTAGTGCATTTTGGTTTTAGTACTCGGAGGCTGGAGCAGATTGCCACCTATTTGTGTATCCCTTATAAATAGATCTCTGCAGCCTATTAAGGATGATAGCCAAGATGTATAAATACAGTTGACTATGTAGAAACACTGATTTTGATAGAAACCCGAATGGCTGGGAAGGTTGTGCATTGCATCACTGGGTCCATGATTAGTCGTTTTTAATGTCATGCAATCAACTTTGAATTCTGACAGCATATGTAATGTACTCGGTTACATTCTGCCTTAAGATGTTATGGAAGGCTTCTGTGTTTTACACCGCATTATTCCATACATTTCTTTTGAATTATTCACCACCTTCAATGCTAACAAGACTCATTACTAACACCCACCTTTTTGTGATTGTTCTAGATTTACTCAATCTAGTCGGCATTATTCCCATATTACATTAATCTCTAATCCTACCTAAGACTGCTATTTTCTAACTTTGGAATATCCTTTGGGTAGACCTCCGGTTCTGGTTGGATCATAGGATTGATTCCTAAACAACCAACCTTATGACTTCAGAATGTTCGTGAATTTAAGATGTTTTGTGCATAGATCAAAGCCATAAAAACCATTTTCTACTGTTCAGTCACATTGAGTCCGATAGATCATATTTTAATTACATTTCTCCCCTTATTTTAAATAATAAACACTTAGTTTTTAAAATACCTTGTGATTAAAATATGTCTTGAAAATTCTGTGGGGAGAAAATATGATCAGCATGAATGGTTTGGAACATTTTGATAATGTTTTGAATACATAAGAATTGTCGTTGTTGATGTATCCAAGAACATTAAAACTTTGTTTTTTGAAACCCCCCCTCAAAACTAGCGACCAATAGAAAAATTGTTTGTCTTTTGAAACATTGTGAGGGTTGGATGTGTTGAACAATACAATTTGAAAGAATTATGAATTGTCAACAAGAAATTTTAGAAAAAATCATGTTCAAACTTTTTGAAAAACCAAATTTAAGAGGACTTCTCTTCTAACAGGAGGTAAGGGTAAAACGCACTATACGTACCCTATCCTTTTTCATGAGCTTAAAACAATGAATGTCATTTAAAGAAAGCTCAAGACCGTAATAAATGTTATTTCCTGCGTGTGAGGATAGATTTATATAAACCTTCCTTTTATTTGAATTCCGGGTTATGTAATATATGTTGCATATAAGCCTTTTAGAAAATTAGAATGACTGTTGTGAAAACTATATGAAAACTCTCAGCTCGAACTCATTTACACACCCTTGTCAATGTATTATCCGACACATTTCTAAGCACGTAAATAATATTATCGATTCCAAGAGACAATTTCGAGAATATTCTATTTTGGAAATTTTTTATTAATTTTTCTGATTTTGTACTTTTCTTTTTTAAAGTTTATAATATATTTTTGTATTTTGCTTTTCCAAAAATATTTAACAACGTGTATGTGTTGATGATGATATCAAGGTAGTCCATTTGCCATGAACCTCTCCAGTTTCGCTGGAGTCAAGACAATCTCATACCAATCCTTCAGACAAGATAACTTAAACCGATCCCTCAGGAAGCTTTCGTAAACATTTAAGCTAATTGGTATCAGTTCTACAAAATAAAATTCAATTAATACCATTTTTAACCTGTTCCTTTATGAAATTGAACCGAGTATGGATGTGCCTTGTTCGCAATGTTGCACGTTGCAATAGATTGCTATGGCTCGACTGCGAGTCCGCAATACAACGTTATTTGTTATAGTTGAAGCATAATCTTATAAGCTGTGTCCTCATCCCACATTACTTGAGCGCAACTTGAGATAACGCCACGAACTCTGCCTCGCTAAGACATTGTGGAGCACGTTTTGTTTCTTTGACAATCCCAACTTTACAAGCTTATCACCAAGGAACTGTATCCCTCCAGAAGTGCTTATGTCGAGTATCAATTCAACCGGCATGATCATCGTCCTGAAAATCGCGCTGTTAGTTCAAAGCCAGAATCCTTGGATACCAGAGTCCCAGTAAAATGGTAACCCCCTTACGGTATTTAAAGATTCTTTTAACCTCCATGAGGTGCTGTTTGTGTTTAGGCCGTGGCTTGATAACGTGCACAATAGCATACTGCTTGCACAAGTCTGGTCTAGCTAGATGTCAAGTACAAATGAGTGACTCGATTTTACTACGGTAATCAGATTGGCCTAAGCGGTTTCTCCTCTCTCCCACTCAAATCACATCTAGTTTGGGTTTTGAATCCAATGTTGATAACCAATGGAGTGTACAATTGTCCATAATAAATGCTTTTATAGAATTTCTAAAGCGTACTTGGCCTGATTGATAAAAATACCTTTTGTGAGATTGGTGGAACTGTAAGTCCTAAAAAGAACTTCCATCCCCCCCATAATAGGACATTTCAAATCCTACTTGCATTAACTTTTCAAATCTATTTGAATATTTAGGGTTTGTAGACCCAAAAATTATGTCATCAAACGTAAATTTCACACAATAGAATATCCTCCCATATTTTTATCTTGAAAAAAAGTTGGGTCAATTGAACCTTTAAGAAAAGCCCTTTGGACATCAGAAGTTTGGATAGTTTCATCAAAACCAGCTCTTAGAGCTTGCTTTAAATCCATACAAAGCTTTCCTGAGAAGGTATACTTTTTTTCGTGGATGATCCTGGATCAACGAACCCTTCCGGCTGAGCAACATAAACCTCCTCCTTCAGTGGACCATTAAGAAATAATGCCTTTATCACAACCATCTATAGATTGACAAGACTTGTGTGCCTGTTGGGCAACAAAAATCCGAACTGCCTCAATCGAGCAACTGGTGCAAATGAATCTTCGAATCAATACACTCTTCCTGAGAAAAACCTTTAGCTACAAGTCGTGCATGTATGCGAATTAAGCAGATCTGAATCCTATATCCTTTTGTTCTTCCATAACCACTTAGCTTTATAAATCATCTTGCCAAATGTTTTGGTCCGACTAGTTCCGATACTTTTTATTTGTTGAAACTGATGAAGTTCATTCCTGCATTGACTTTCAATTCATGCAGAATCAGCCATTGCTTCCTTAATGTTCTTTGCGGTATCGAACTATACTCACCGTGAGCGCTAACATACACTTTTATTTATTTCTACCATTTTAGGATCTATGGCAAGCTGTTCATCTTGTTTGGAACTGGCATGGTTAGATTTCTACAACTGTCTATATGATGATCTATGGTCAATCGTAATCATGGTCCATCGGTAATCATGACTTTGTGGTTGAAATGAATGCACATCGGTATTATCAATGTTGCGTGAGGAAGACTCGCCAATTTCTTGAAACAGGATTGATAAATTCAGCTTCTTGAAATGATGCATTCGATGCTTGATCATTGTTGTTTTCCTCAACTTGACCGTGTGTTGGAGTGTAATATTCTTCAATTAAAGGACTAAAGAGAAATTCCAACCCTTGATGTGACGAATCTGTCTTTTCTGCTGTAGGAACAACATTTTGTCTTGGGGGCACGAGGCCAGAGTTGTCATAATCTGACGCCTTTTATCCTTGAGGAATGAGGCCTGAATTGATAACATATGATAAATGATAACATTAGATTCACCCTTAGAACAACCGATCCGGAGGTATGGTAAAGTAAAAGAGAAATTTAGCCATATTATTAGAGAGAAAAGAGAAAAGATATGAGAAGTTGTGTGTGTGGTTGAGAGCAAAGAGAAAAACACACACACTCACACTTTACAAATGTGAACTTCTACCCCTTCATGGAAGTATGGAGGGGGTATTTATAGTCCTGGGCTTGACTAGCTAAACTAACCCGACACGATTATAAATGATAAATGTAATTCCGGATTAGTCACCATATTTTAGGGCTAACAATCTTCCCCCAATATGTAGACATACGGAATTACTTACAATGTTCCTGTCAGGTACAAATACAACACAAATAAAGTCTTTCAAAGCGCTTCCAGTGCTAAAGATGTCTTCTGAGTACTCCTTGTCTTGAAACTTGTACTCCAGCTTGGATCTTCTATGCCTTTACTTGTACAGGAACCATTGTAGTATGTATGAGTTGGATTAACTTCCCCCCAATCCATGCAGCATGTCTTGAAAAGCTTTCTTCATAGACTCCTTTTTGGCAAAGTTTCTGAATTAGCTTCCCCCCAAACCAAC
>BQNB010122047.1:6942-20353 GCA_026074375.1 Tanacetum coccineum
AAAAAGAGCTCATATACAAGCATATGTGATCAATATACCAGGCACCAAATACATCAGGCACTATTGCACAATATATATTTGAATGACTAACTTATTATACTCAGCTGAATACTCATGTTGGATGGTCAGAGGATAAATACATCTAATGAATTTTGGATCTAACATACATATACATTACTGAATCTAGAGAAATCTAGTGTGAACAATAAGTTGATGTCAGAAATGTGTCCAAAATGCATCAACCACATTTATCAAACATCCAGTGTAAATATTGTAGCTCAATATATTTGTCTAAAATATTTTAAGGACCAAAATGCAATATACAAGTAGACAAAGACAACACTAGTAGCCACTATTCTAATTTAAAACTATTCTTGGATACCTAAAAAAACAAAACGACACACGTGATCACTACCCCCAAAGACAAAACATCGAGAAACGAGAATCCACACACAGCTCACATTAGCAAAAAACACACTATTATTGCTAAAATGCGCATGTACAAATTTGTAATCTCACATACTAGTAATTTTTAAGACATATCAGGCTTCAAAAATAATTATTTTCATTATTTTTAACATGTTATCTTTGTTATCATTAGTTAATATAGACATTTTACTCAGATCTGGTGACAATAAATAGGAAAGTGTAAGATGCGCAATATAGCAAGGCGCACAATAGCAGATCTCTATGTAATTTAACCAACATGCGCCTCAAACGTAGATCTAGCAAGTTTATGAATATAAAGTGCAAAAGTGAGATAATGTAGTTACCACATCAGTAGCAGCTGGTGCTTGTGCAGGTGCAACATCTGAACCAAGAGGAGAAGGAGCTCCAGTGGGTGGTGCTGGTGGGCTTAGAGTCAAAGGTGATGGAGCAGCTGCTGGAGTACTCACCGGTGGAGCAGCTACTGGAGCTGAAACTGGAACTGGAGCAGGTGGTGGAGTAGCCACTGGTGGAGGAGTAGCCACTGGAGGTGGGGTTGCAACTGGTGGTGGTGTGGCAACTGGTGGTGGGGTTGCAACAGGTGGAGGGGTGGCTGCTGGAGGTGGTGCACTTACTGGGGTAGCAACTGGTGGTGGGGTGGTGGAAACTGGTGGTGGGGGGGTGGAAACTGGTGGTGGGGTGGTGGTAACTTGTGGTGGTGGGGCAGCGGTGGTTGTTGGTGGAGGGGTAGTGGTGGTGGGTGGAGCAGGGGTGGTGGTTGGAGCTGAGGAAGGTGACTGACCACCAACACCAGAGAAGACAATGCAGATGTAAACTGCATAAGATTAGCGGTCTGCGGATCCATGGAGTGTGGTTTTAATGTTAAGGTGGAATATAAACCTCTAACCTGCGCCGAAAGTATGTTTGTTTTTACCTAAAGTTGAAGTGTGTGAAAAAAAAGCTAGTGTGAATGAGCGAAGTGTGAAGAGATAATATGTGTGGTGATATTCATATAGTTGTGTAAAGGTTACTAGTTTTGTGATGTGGTGCTATGAAGTATATTGTAAGTTACAACAGCATTAGTTGAGGACAAGACAATGGAGATTTGGATTAGTATAAACAGATTGTGCATAGCTATCTACTAGTGCATCTTTGTCCTATTTAGAATAGCTCTTAAGAAAAATATGCTATGCTAGTTACTAATTTTTTAATATGAACATATACATATAAATTAGTCACAGATTAAGCCTAACTACTATGGTTTTATTTTTTCTGAAATTTTAATTTATGAAGTTGTTCACGACCGGTAATGTTGTCATATGAAATGTAGACCGTTCATACTTTTATCTTTGGGTGAACTCGAAGGTAAGGAGACTGTTTCTAGAAAGACCTCCGACTAAGTATATAGATTGAAATTCTGCCTAAAAAGGTTTGGTTCAGGTTCTTTCATTCTGAAAGTTTATTGAGTTGGCCTTTGGGTCCAAAGTTGTATGCTAGAGCTAAATACCGTTAGATTCACTACATCGCCGTTATCGAACATTTCAAGTACATATCAGTTTCATGTAAACGTGTACAAATTAATCAAACATTTCAAATACATATCAGTTTCATGTAACCCGTCAAGTATAAGTTACTTGAGAATTCTCTAATATAGTATATGTATTTGGAAAAATGTAAACTATAGATCGACATACATTTTTTGTGTGACTTGCTAAATAAATGATGAGTTGTGATCTTAGATTTTCAATTATATGCATTAGTTTTTTTTTTCACAGTATTTAAAACTTGATCAATTACAAGGTGATTGACATAAAATAAAGTTATAACGAGGAACGATCTTAGCATACCATAATTCTCCGAGCGATGTTCACATGCATTTTGATGAAAAGAAACAAGACATGTCATTAAACTTAAGATCTAAGTATATATCTAACTCTTATTAATTAACCTGATTTAAAGTCACACCTGTCACTTAATTATATGAAAGGAACACTACAACGAACAAGGTTACGTGCCTATTTAAAAAACAAGTCCTTTTTATAAAATGTCGTTTTAGTGGTATATGCAAATCATAGAGAAATTACTATGATCAAATTTTAAGTTTTAATACTTTTATTTCATCTTATATTCTCATGTACGTGGTTTTTAAAACTGAGTATTTTAAAACTGAGTATTACTACTATATACACATTTAGCAGTATTCGTTTTGCGTGCTTCTATTAAAAAAAACGCAACTTAAACTATGCGAGATGTTATTAAAACGATCTTCAATTTTTATCTATTTACGATTTTTTTATATAACAAACTTTATTTATCAAATATGAAACGTATATCTATCGACTCATTCGTAAAATAATATGCCGTTGAAAAGATTGTCAAATTGCGAACAAAACGAGCTCAATATTGCAACGCTTCTGACCTACGTACGATTTTATAAAAAGTTTAATATATATTTTTAAAATTTTTACGAAAATAGTCCTTGAGGTTATCGGTTCGCTGCAAAGTTAGTCCTTCATTAACAAAAATAGCCCTTGAAATAATCGGTCCTTTGCAAAGTTAGTCTCGCGCGCTCCATAATAAAACGCGAGTTACAAACCTCGTTCAAAATCAAATACTAGATGGTCTAAATTAGGATATTAATTCTCTAGTTTCAAGGTTTTTAATATATTCAATAGTAAATTGCATAAATCGTTTTTAAAGTTTGGTTTCGTCTCAAATAGTTTGAAAGTGCAGAGATCGTTCATGTGGAGAAACCTTTGGTGCAAGTATCGTCTCTATAGGAAAACCTTTGGGAAACTTTTGGTGCAAGTATCGTCCCCACATGGACGACTCTTGCACTTTCGTAAAGTTTGGACGAAACATACAATTTGACCAAACGTTAGAGACGATTTATTCAATTTACTCTCTAACGATGATTCGATTTGTTATCTGTAAACAATTTTATGTAATACTATATAGATTTCGCCATTTAGGCCTTTTGATCTTTGTATCTATATATTTGAAAAAAACAGTTTTATGGCAACGACCCTAAATACGTAACTTTTTGGCTTTTAAACAAACCAATAGTTCAACATGGATTTACCAGCTGTCACGAAACAAATTAATCATAACCATTAATATTTCCCGCTAATTATAAAAGAGGTAAAGTAAAAGATACTCGAACAAAATGGCTAAAGAATGTACATTGAAAGCAAAGAAAATAAAACAGAAACCATTGTACCAACCATGCTTTATATGTTACCAATGTTTGTGGGGACAAATGAAAACTTTTTTTAGCCTTTTGGATCGCATCTTTAGACTAAGGCGTTGTTTTTCTTTTATTACTAACATGCATCATGTTAAGTTTGCTGTGAGTAAATAATTAATTTAAAATAAAACAAAGGTTTCATAATAATAAATAATTTGATCTTTCTTTTTCACAACAATCTCAACATGATAAGTCATGTTCATTTTGAATATTAGAGAATTCTAATCTTTTTTTTTATTAAAGAAAATTGTAAGCTCGAAATTTTTACTTTTTTTTTTTAACATTACTCTTTCTTAATAGAGGGATTTATTAAGAGAAATTATATTTTTTTCTACTAAACATTCATACTTATTATCTTACTTTTAGAATCCTGACCATTTGGAAAAAATAGATGGTTTTGATGAAGAGAGAAAATTAGTGAAAAACATGTGTTATATTTTCAAGCAGGTAAGAGGATAAATATGCAAAAAGAGTAGGAATATATAACAAAACTCATTAAAATTTCTCTCTTTCATATAAAAAAACTCAAGGTTGCAAAAATCGTGAATCGTTAGTCGGGTGGTCGACCACATTGTAGCTTGTAATCGGTCAAAAAGGGATTAATCAGCGGTTAATCGAATTGGCATTTTTGGCAAAAATTGGGTATTTTCGGCAAGTTTTGTGTATTTTCGTCGAGTTTTAGATATTATTGTCAAGTTTTTTTTCTTTTTAAAAACAACTTGTAATAGATTTAAGCAATTAATATAAGTGATCAAAACAAGTTTACGGTGAATTTAGGTACTTCAGGCAAGATTAGAAGGTTTCCGGCAAGTTTGACCATCGTTAATCGCCGTTGACCACGGTTGACCTATTTGTTTGACCCTGGTACATTGATCGGCAAGGTTGGTGGCCTTGTAGCGTCTAATTGACGATTAATCGGGCCTGTAGACATTGTTTTGCAACACTGAAAAAACTAACTAATATCTTCATGTTAAACTATTTAATTTAGTATACACTTCTAAGACTGCTCACAATGGTCACGCGTGACCATTTGTGAGTCTTTTGTCACTCGTGACCCGTGAGCCCACTAAACCAATCCATTGTCACAAGCGAATTAGGGCAAAATGAGAGACGAACGGTGACCTGCTCACATCTCAGCAACCATACATGTTTATATTATTTATTTGTTTTGTGAGTGTGTGTGACGTATTTTGTGAGATATATTTATATAAAATGTGAATTTATTGAAATGTGAAAGAGTGGTGACCGTTGTGGGTAAATAGTGAGAAGAGTGAGGCGATGTAGATTACTCTCTCTTATATCTATTTATTTTTAGACAGTCTTACAACGCGCGACATGATCATCCTCGTGATCTAAGTAATCAAAGAGTTTGTTCAAGTACAAAACGGAAATAATTTAATAAAATTAAATGGTAATTAATCAAAGATTTTCCAAAATATTTTAAAACTGTGCTAAAACTTAAGAAGTAAAGCTTAATTAAAGCAAAGCAAGCTTGATTTGATTAATTAATATAATTGGCATTGAAGAGAAATCATTAGGCGAGTTTTGCATCAGAAGCAACGCACTTAAGTTTTCCATTTATTTATAACCTTTTTCTTTTCTGATTACTACAAGGCATCCCTACCATATGCATAAAAATCAATTTAATTTATCATGTGTCATTGGCCCAGATACTTGAGGATGTATCCATTAAGATAATAATCTCTACTACTTTTAAAATTTTGAATTTTAAATCTTAAATTTTATATATTTTAATTTCGATCAATTCTAAACTTGGCAATTTTTTAGAAACACACACTATATTAATTTTAAGAAACACACGCTTTGGATCAATGATCGAACCAGAATCACGATTTCGTAAGTATAATTATTTACCCTTATATATCGTCATTTTACGCGAGTATTCGTCAAGTGTAAAAAAACACATAAAATTCTTGTTTTAGAAAAGCGTATTAAAGTAATGTTTTTGAAATGGTATTGAATGCCTAGTTGCATTGCATAGACAAGAATTCTTTCTGAGATGACAAGCAAAGCAATAATAAACATGGAGGATTATAAGTCGATGGTCTATGAATTGAAGATTTTGAAAAGGGCATATATCCTTAGCAAACGCGCAAGTTACATTGTAGATTAATCTCTACTTTTTGCAAAAGGTTTATAGGTGCGTTTAGTTGTTAATATTTTTTTCATCTCTAATTTTCTTAAAAATGAAAAGAAATTTTGTTGATTAATGTCTTACTTTTCAGTGTCGATACTCGCTAGAGTATGTAAGTGACTTATTTGACTTTTAATCATCAACTTGTTAAATAAATTGATTTAAGATATTTTTTAATTTTTTTATTAACTAGCGTCGCATGGCTCATCGGTCTTTCAGAATCTTGACGTAACGGATCGTAACACACAATTTAAAACCAAGGTGACCACAGTGAGTAAAATGTGGTGAGTTTGGTGGTGCGATGTAGTGTCCAACACTCCAACCTAAGGACAAGGGGTTTGATAATGATAAATAAGTTTGCTTGTCTTTATTTTTCAAGAGATTTTGGTGAAAATTAGTTGTTATTAAAGCCGTAAAGGATGCTTTTAGAAAAGGGGTCAATTCCGTATTTACCTAACTTAAACAAAATAATAACATATTTATTCAAAACATGTTTTAACTACATTGTACATTTGTACATTATGCATTTAAAACTTGTATTTTAAATATATATCATATTATTATGTTTAAGTTAAGTACTAGGCGAATACCCGTGCACGCACGGAAATCTCTAGCAGCCGATAATTAACGAGATGCAATATGGTGGTAAGTGTTTCTATTGTAACCTTCAAAATAAAACGTGAAAATATCAAAATGTAAGTGCAAAATGTTTTAACATGCGATAATTCAACTCAAACAATAATTATTAATAGAACATTACGTATAATAGATATGCAACAACCCAAACGATAATTCAACTCAACTCAGACGTACAAAGACTTATATCTCACCACAGTACAAAGACTTATATCTTGGCTAACATGATTTAATAATATATTTAATGTCACATAATAAGCCATATATTATTTTTTTGTTAAAAGGGACGATACCCCGACAAACTATCTAAAAAACCAATCAAATAACACAATATGAAACCTTACATGAAAACCCATGCAAGCTTAAGAATGACATTCTCAAAACATGCTTTGTGAACAAGTCTAAAAATGAAACAAGCCTATAAGTTTCTACACAATAACAAGACATCCTAATAATAGCAATAGCATGACAGAAACAACAATTACATTTTAGAGTAAACTGCAAAAATCATCATTGTGATTTGTACTTTTTGGCACTAATCATTCCTAACTGATACTATTGGCATTAATCATCCTCAAGTGATGAAACGTTCGACAAAAATCATCCTTATGTGTTTTAAATGACATAATTACCCCCATATGTTTAAACCACATGGATGATTTTTGCAGTTTACTAAAAAAAACTAATGTTTCAATTATTATTATTATTATTATTATTATTATTATTATTATTATTATTATTATTATTATTATTATATCACTTTATTATAAAAAAATAGGATATTTACAAAAATTTAATTAGTGGGGACCGTGATACGAGCTGGCCACCACTCATACTTTATGCTTTACTGCAAATTCTCAATTCCTATTAAATAATTATTATTATTATTATTATTATTATTATTATTATTTTAAGTCACTTTATTAAAAAACTCAAGAGAATTACAATAAATTAGAGGGGAGCCGAGATGTTACTAATCTGGCCGCACCTTTAGCTATATGCGGACTTTTGATCCTGTTTGTTATTTATTATTATTATTATTATTATTATTATTATTATTATTATTATTTTATAAACATTACTTCATCATCATCATCATTATTATTATTATTATTATTTTATTAGTACTTAATTTTTTTCACTGTATTGTATTTGTATTTTAAGTATTTTATTTTTACAATAAAAATTATTATTGGGAAGCCGAGAGATCATTCATTCTATGGCCGCCCAATCATTATGGTGCTGTTTATTGACTGGGGTTCACGCCTTTGAAAAACCGGATGGCTGATTTTGTTCCAATTTACACCGTTTTTCGTTTGGGCCGCATCAATCAGCCATATATGGTTTGTGACAAATAAATGCGGAAGGAACAGTGCCCACAGTACAGATTAAAATATAACTACACATCAAGGTGTTGGGTGGCCTAGATAATAACCCGGCTTCCCAATAACTTTTTATAAATCCTTTTTTTAATATTATATATAAAAGTGATTTAATAATAATTGAAAAATAATAATAAAAAAATTGATAAAAATAAAATAAGTAAATTACAAATAAATATAATAGAAATAAATAAATAAAATAATTAATAATAAGTAATAATAATAATTAATTTTCGCCTTTGACGCTAATGATCGTACGGTGAACGGACCAGATTTTGTATCTTTTGGCTCACATCTATTTGTTGTAAATTCTATTATTATAATGAAGTGGTGATTATTTATTTAAAAAAAGTAATAATTTAATCTAATATTTTGTGAATTATGAACATATTTTTAAGTTTTTTTTTTTTTGTAAAACTGCAAAAACATCCCCGTGGTTTAAACATATTTTGGCATAAATCATCCCTGTGTGTTTTAAATGACATAATTACCCTCCATAATGCGTGGTGGTGGATGATTTTTGCCGAACGTTTCATCGCTCAAGGATGATTAGTGGCAATAGTATAAGTTAGGGATGATTAGTGCCAAAAAGTACAAACCCTCAGGGATGATTTTTGCAGTTTACTCTACATTTTATAATACCAACTCTATTAGTCTTCTCAACAATGCTATACTTTCCCATCACTATAAATAAACTGGCCCAATAAGCATAAAGGCTTCCACTTAGAGATATTCATTCTTAGCGCTACCAAAATGAACCAGTCCACAATAATAACATTTGAACGAGTCAACAATAAATCTCTTCTATGCTATACCAAAACGATTTAGGGAAGGTTTTAATAAGATGACAAAAGTTCCATAAGTAACATGGTCAAAAAAAAGAACAAACCGCTTCATCTTATCTATTCATTTTATTTTCATCTAACGGTTTAGATTAATTCTTATTTTAATTTAATTAAAAAACTCACTTTCACCCTATTTTTTAAAAATTAAATATCTCACAAACCGTTAATCGTTACGCAAAACGAAACATACCATCGCGACGAGAATTAAATCATCTTTCTATAGAGAGGCACTTCTATATACTTTCGACGAACTTTTTTTTCGATTTTTTTTTCAATCACGTCTGAAAAAATCCCATGAGATTTGTATCACAATCTCATGTGATTTCACAAAATCACATGTGATTTGTGATACAAATCTCATGTGATTTTTTAAGACGTGATTGAAAAAAAATAATTCGAAAAAAAAGTATTCGAAAGTATATATAAGTGGCCCTATTTAACACCTCTATAGAAAGATAAAAAATACTCGTCGCGATTATGATGGTTTTGTTTTATTTTTTTTAGGTTTTAAACGATTTATCGTTTGCTAGTTTTTTGAGTTTTTTTAAGAAAAATGTAGGTGGATACTTCGTCGAACTTTTCATCACGTCTGAGAGAAAAATCACTTTTGAGATGTGTATAACAAATCTCTTGTGTTTTCACAAAAATCACTTGTGATTTGTGATACAAATCTCGTGTGATTTTTTTAAGATCGTGATTGAAAAAAATAATTCGAAAAAATAAGTTCGTGAAAAATCAACGTCATGAATAATAAATCGACATGAGTTTTGTATCACAAATTCATTGTTGATTTCATAATAAATCACATGTGATTTGTTGTGATACAATCCTCATAGTGATTTTTCAGTTTTTTCAGACGTGATTGAAATGAAAAATCGAAAAAAAAAAAAAAAAAAAAAGAGTGTTCGTCGGAAATAGAATATAATAAGTGCCCTCTTTATTAAAGATTAAAAAAATTCTCGTATTTGCAAGGATACCTTTGACGACTTTTTTTTTTCCGTTTTTTATTTTTTTTTTTTTTTTTTTCAATCACGTCTGAAAAATATTAACATGTGATTTGTATTCTACAAATTTCTCTATGTGATTCTCAAAAAATCCCCTTATATGAGTTTTTTTCTGACGTGATTGATAAAAAAAAAAAATCGAAAAAAGTTCGTGTCGAAAGTATATATAAGTGCCCCTCTATATAGAAAGATAAAAAAAAAAATAACTCGTCGCGAGATGGTGTATTTTTTTTCGTTTTCTTACGATTTATCGTTTGCTTAGATATTTGGTTTTAAAAAAAGGTGGGTGGAACAGTGGATGATGAAAAAATGAGTGGTTAGGATTAACCCATTTGTTTTTTTTTTCCCCTTGTTTTTTGAGGATCTCACCTCATAATAAGATTCGATTTGAGTTGAAACTTGCCATGGATAATTTTCAAAGTTTCCAAGGATAATACTTGTCAGTGATAATTTCAAAACTTGCCATGTATAATTCACAAAGTTCTTTATTTAAAAACTGAAATTTCACTTTAAAGAAATGAAATGAGGCTACACCCATTATTATTTTTACAAGTATGTTGATGATTATTATATAAAAAATTGTATCCAACACAAATTATGAAAACAAGCAAGATTAACCGCGCGTTGCTGCGGGCGTTAATTTTTCGCGCGTTGTTGTTGGGCATTAATTTTTTTTTTTTGGTTTATTTTTTCGGTCTCATGTTTAATAGTTTGTTTTTGTTCTTATATAAAATGACAATCGCGCGTTGTTTTTTTTTTTGCATAAATTTTTTTTTTCTTGTTTTTGGCCAAAAAAGAGGAGAGGGATAATAACGTTTTTTTTTTGCCGATGAACAGTAACCGAGCCCATTGGGCCGGGGGTACTGTAGCGCTACTGTAGCACTGTTCTTTTTTTTTCCTTTAATTTTGTGCGAGTTTATTTTGTCGGTCTCATATTTAATAGTGCGGGTTTACTTTTTCAGTATAGTCAATTCGGAAATGTTACCGCGGGTGTTTTTTTATAATTGGGCCGGCCCAAATTTTTGGGCCTGTTTAAGTCAATTCGGAAATGTTACCGCGGATATTTTTTTATCTGAACGCGTCGGTACTTTTGTAACATTTTTTGCCTCCCTATTTTGTGCCAACAAATTTAAAAAAAAAAAAAGGACAACAAAATTTTAAAAAATAAAAAAAATTAATTGGGCCGGCCTCATATAATTTTTGGGGCTATTTATAGTCAATTTCGGAAATGTTACCGCGAGGTAATTTTTTATCTGAATGCGTCGGTACTTTTGTACATTTTTTTTTTTCCTACTATTTTGTGCCGACAATTATAATTAAAAAAAAAAACAACTAATTGGGCCGGCCTAAATTTTAGGTGCATGGTTGATGTCATTACGAATGTTACCGCGGATATGTTTTATCTTGAAATTTGCGTCGGTTATTTTGTAAACATTATTTTTTTCCTCACCTCTATTTTCACACTTTGTGCCAACAATTTAAAAAAAAAAAAAAACTATTTTGGCCGGCCCAAATTTTTGAGCTAAATTTTTTGGGCTTTTTTGGCCCAGCACTGTAGCACTGTAACAGTGCTACAGTGCTTAAAATGAACAGTGAAATGGGTGTAAAAACTACGTCGTTTTAATTGTCAAATGTGTAAGAGTATAATAAATCCAACAATGAACTCCATTAAGAAAACATGATACTGTAAAATTCTCTAGGTTTGTGGAGGCCCTGTGCGAAATTACAAAAATGAGGCCCCCTAAAAAAAGTACAACAATCTTGTAAACAGAATAATAGATACAATTCGAACTTATTATGTAAACATAGTCATTCTCCTAGCATTTTTTGTTGCAAATTCTACAATAAATCTTTGTAGTCAATTCTCTTCAACATGTTTTGCCCAATTGTTTTCATTGCTGGTCCATTAAGCCTTTCTTACGACATTGTAGAACGCAAGTAGGTTTCTATCAACTTCAACTTAGAAAAGCTTTTTTCAGCTAAAGCAGCGGTGTTGAGAACAGTTAATAATATTTTATACACAATACTTGTGTTGGGAAAGGAATCCAATATGTTCTATTTGTTCTTTAGGCATCGAGTGAACTAGCAATTTTAACTCAACATATAAGTCAAATTCATTGATATAATATACCTCATCGTGTTTTAGTGCAACCTCAAGACGTAGACAACACGATTTTAAATCATAATCTTCTAATGACCGTAATTTTTTAGTAGACAAAAAGCCAAAAGTTTTTTCATACTCTTGATATTACTCAAACCTATTATTAAGTAAAAAATTGATTGATCAACAATACATAAGAAATATTTTATTTCCTCAAGAGATTGGTGAAACGCTAGATGACGCATCATTTTGATTCTCATCGAAATGTCTCTTTCTTATAATTTCAGGCTTCCAAACAAAGACTTGATTTATATTCATTTCTATAGTTATTTCTCTAACATCATCTGATGCCTTAGTAAATACAGTTTCTCCACGAGTTTTAAATAAAGAAATTAAATCATATATCTTTTTCATTTCATCATCAATTACCATATTTTTTATTACAACTATTTACAACCACATTGACTACTGATAATATATCATACCAAGTTACTATTGCAACAAGAAACTCATATTAACCAAGATCATTTTCTGCTTATAATTTAGATTTACTTTTTATTAAAGCGTCATTGTAGTTTCAGACATTTTTAGTAAAGCTTCACGTATATCCGAGAGTTGGAATCGTATAGCTTTAACACTTTCAACAAGACTCTCCCAACGAGTAGCTGATAAAGATTTGACAGTTAATCCTTTTACATTCTCTTTCAAATAGTCGTATGTTAGTAGAATTTTCAAAGATTGTATAAATTTTTTGTATGGTACTAAAAAATTCTCAGCTTTAGGAAATGTTTTGATCATGTCACATAATGCGAAAATTGATTATCAGTTCATTACTTCATCTATAAAACTAATTTTTAAGATAAACACGTATATTGATGAATACATATACATAGGTTGTGTATAAAATTTGAGGCCCCTATAATTTGGAAGTCATGTGTAACATATGGGTTTGCTAATATTTAAGATAAAATGAATCATACAGATATATTGATGTATACATATATATAAGTTATGTATAAAATTTGAGGCCCTTATAATTTGAAGGCCCTGTGCAACAGCACACCTCGCACACCCTCATATACGGCTCTGGTAATAGAGTTCTATGTCCATTAGAAGCTATTATTGACTCTCATTTTACTAAGACATTTGGTCCATCGGTCCATTATTACATAATCTTCTATTGTATTTCACAAGCATTAGTTTCATAGACATGTCTCATTTTACTAACACATTGGTTCATAGGATGTTTTAATATTTATTCGATTGATCCACTAATCAAAATACGGAAACAAGAAGGACAGGTTTATGCAATTCAAAATTGCATGTTTTTCATAATCCTAACTTCTGTTGGAATATGACAGTCGAATAACACGAATACATTACGAATATGTGAGCCTATTGGGGGCACACACGTTAATACACGGAGAATGTATTTAATACTTCACAAGATATAAACCACAAGGACTTAAACCGAATAATACATAAACTAGTTATGTATAATAACTGGAAACGAATTGTAAAATTCCTTCCAGGTTCGGTTGGATTAGGAGAGCTAGAAAAAGGAATTGTGATAAATATATGAAAGGTTTCCTAAGTCTATCACAACTAGGGTTGT
>BQNB010122048.1:0-12728 GCA_026074375.1 Tanacetum coccineum
TACGTTACGTATTACAAGTTACATGTTTGTCATCATCAAAACATAAAAAGATCGTATAGATTAAATATCGTAATATTTGCAGTAACATAAAAAATAAAAGATATATGTATTTTTAAAAAATATTCTTTTTAATTTAAAATATGTAACTAAAAACACTTTTTTATCATTTCATTTAAATTATTATTTTCTTCTCATCTTTATAAAAGAAGAGTAATGTTATAACCACATAATGTTTAGAAAAGAATTTTCACAAAATAATGTATAACAATATAATTTGTCATGAAAAAATAAATTAGTAGAGGAAAAATGTAATAATTGGTCTAATTGTCTTGTCATATCATTAGTTTTTTTTTAAATTATGTGTATACTCGATAAATAAATTTCAAGTTTTATTACGCCACTGCCTATGTATGGGAGTTCGAGATTATTTCTGATACGCCACTGCCTATGTCATCATATTGTAATAAATTTCTACCACCTCACTCTATTTATACCAACCCATAAACTCTTGTCCTTCACACCATAACAATTTATACGACCAACAACTTTTTTGTTAAAGAAGCATCAACCCCAAAGCTTTAACAACAATGGCGTTATCACCAGAATCTGAGCATCCAATCAAAGCCTATGGCTATGCTGCTCGTGACACTTCTGGAACACTTTCTCCACTCACCTTCTCTCGAAGGTACGTATAGTATACACAATCTTACAAGTGTGTTTTTAGAAAGAAAAATAAATAAAATTTACACACATGTATACCACCTCGTAGATGTTCTAAACGAGACTTAAATCTACAATTGTACGAAATGCGGTTTTTTCCTTTTTAGATCTTGTTGTTCTTCTTATATAGGTAGAGATTTTTGTTGATGGTGTTTTACAGGGCTACGGGAGATAAAGATGTGAGGTTTAAAGTTTTGTATTGCGGGATCTGTCATTCTGATCTTCACTTTGCTAAGAATGAATGGGGCATGAGTACTTATCCCCTTGTTCCTGGGTATGTTTTATTCCACTTTTTTTTTCGTTTAACAGTTAATGAATACTGTATGTGAAACGTCTTTGTCTCGAATTATATGTTTATTTTCAAGAGTAGATATCATTTATATACCGAAAGTTTATAACATACCAGTGGATGAATTTCCGTCACTCATCTTGTTTTTAGAAAAAATTAAAATTAATTAATATTTAAATTAAATCGTAATACACTTATTTATGGTCAAATAATCACAGTTCTTATAATTATATTATATATACTATTATAATTATAATTATATACTCCATGTGACACAATTATTTATTACAAATTATACTCTTTGATTCATGCATTTTTTATTTTATTTTTTTGTTTGTCAAATTGGTCAATTCTTTTACACGGAATTTTTTGTTTAGTTAAATGGGCAGTCAACACCATGTTTACCCTGAATTAGGGATGAGCATGGGTACCGGAAAAACGGTACGGTACCGGAACCGTACCGGTACCGACTCGTACCGGTACCGGTTATCACTACTCGGTACGGTACCGGTACCATGCAATTCGCTCAAAAAAAAATCCGGTACCACTAAAAATCGGTACGGTACCAAAACGGGAAATCCCGATTTTGGTACCGAAATGAAAAGAATGATGTGTAATCATATATACTGATTGCTATTGATATTCATACACAAATATAAAAGGAACCCAAACACAGATTATAACAACATATGCTAGAAGTCAAATAAACCGTTAAAGTAAACCATCTAAGCATGCTGAAAAAAAAGTATACAGTCATTATTTCCTATTATTACAAAAAACCAAATATAGTTAGATGACACACAAATTGGGATTAGTCTAATTACCTACAAGGCCACTAATATAGAAACAATACAAGATAATTTGAGCAATGCGTGTATATTCGAAACTTATATGTTTCTTTTGCACATGATTCAACCCAGTTGTATTATGGGTAAAAACTCCATGTGTTTTTAGTTTTTGTTATTTATGAGGGATTCATTTTACAAATTAAAAACAGAGGGTTAGTACATCAGACAAAGAACTTTAAAGCGATCAAATGGTCAAATTTGGTAGTATTACCTTTTATCTTAAACGGTACTAGTTTCGGTATGGTACCGGTTTCCCGAACCCGGTACCGGAACCGGTACCGGTACCGGTACCGGTATACCCCTCAGTTTCGGGATCGGGACTACATATTTTGGTCGAGAAAAAATACGGTACCTCGAAAACGGTGCCGGTACGGTACCAAAATGGTACCGTGCTCATCCCTACCCTGAATCCTAATATTCCAAACCAAACAACCTGAATCTGATGTTGTTTTAGGGGCCCTTCTGATGTAAACACTTTTTTTAATGAGATGTAATCTAATTGTTTTTGTTGAGTGCCTTACCTTGACTTGTTTCTTATTTTATTTGTTTAAGCTTAGGTTTATAAAGTGTTTTCTAAGATCTTGTCTTTATTTTTATTACTAACTTTTAAAATTTTTTATTCTGAATCAGTCTAGACTTCCAACTTCAGTGTATAATATATTTTGTGTGATATGTACCTTTCAACCCACTTTCATGATCTTCTGATAACTTTGTTTTGTGTAATAACATCTACCTGACTATGGAGTGATTCATACTTAGGGCTTGGTTTGTAGATGGGTTTAGGATTTGAATTTGATATACGTTTTTGATTTGATGTAGAGTGATAAATTAATATATTTTAATGAATAAATTATTTTTTATACAAATATAAAAATAAAATTTATTAAATTTCAAAGTGTTTATAAGCTACACATGGTCGGGCCCATCAAAATTTTCACAAAACCCACCATTTTGGTTGGGTTAATGTGAGTGGCTGTTATGCCTATATATTTGCTTTAATGGATCAACCAAACAATTTAAAACAATTCTAAAGTTATCCTAGACCCCTAAAAGGCAGCAAACAAACACGCCCTTAATAAATTTAACTAAATGACAGATAGAGCTAATCATATGATACATGAATCAGTTCAATACCGCTTTTTTTCATAATGTAAATATTGTTTGGCTGTCTGACCAAAACTATCAAACAACATTGCCTTGCACAACTATTGGTAGTCACTTTTTTTATATAATGACAGAATTTTTATAACGTGGATATTTTTTTATAGTTATTTTACAAGGCTTGATGAAGTAAATCTTGTAATAACCTTTAAATTTATAGGGTAATATTATTTGTAATAGTGTAGGTATTATTCTAAATGTACAACTATGATGATTAATGCAGGCATGAGATTGTGGGTGTGGTGACAGAAGTAGGCAGCAAAGTCGAGAAGTTCAAAGTTGGGGACAAAGTGGGGGTTGGATGTTTGGTGGGATCGTGCGGATCATGTCAAAGCTGTGCTGATGATCTTGAAAACTACTGCCCAAAACAAATTCTCACATACGGGTTCCCCTACTATGATGGCACCCGCACTTATGGTGGGTACTCAGATCACATGGTTGCAGAGGAGCATTTTGTGCTTCGTTGGCCAGAAAACTTGCCTCTTGATTCCGGTGCACCCTTGCTATGTGCTGGGATCACAACTTACAGTCCCCTCAGGCACTTTGGGCTAGACAAGCCTGGCGTGAAAGTGGGTGTAGTTGGTCTTGGTGGGCTAGGTCACGTTGCTGTCAAGCTGGCTAAGGCTTTTGGTGCTGAAGTTACTGTTTTCAGTACCACCGCTGCTAAAAAGCAAGAAGCACTTGAAGGACTTAAAGCTGACCATTTCATCGTGAGCAAAGACGCAGAGCAGATGCAGGTATAGTATTTAGAGATTTGTTAGTATTTTCTTCACTTGTGAATCATGGATTAATTTTTTTTGTCTATCTTTGCAATCAGTCTGCAGCGAGTTCATTGGATGGAATAATTGACACAGTCTCGGCTACTCACCCCATTGCACCATTACTCAGTGTGCTAAAACCACATGGGAAGCTTGTTCTTGTTGGTGCACCGGAGAAGCCACTTGAAATAGCTGCGTTTTCTTTGATTATGGGTAAGCATTTAATCATCTTTTTTCTGAACATTGTATATGCCTTTGATGATGCTCATACTCAACCTAAATGGGAATGCATTTGCAGGGAGGAAGATTGTTGCTGGTAGTGCAATTGGCGGGCTGAAAGAGACGCAAGAAATGCTTGATTTTGCAGCAAAGCATGGCATAACTGCAGATATCGAGCTTATTCCAATTGATTATGTGAACACTGCCATGGAGCGTATCTTGAAATCTGATGTTAGATACCGATTTGTCATTGACGTTGCAAATTCACTCAAAGCTCCATAGGTTTGGCCCTTGGTGAAGTTGCTTTGGTATTCTGTTAATTGTTTAAGAACTCTAGTATGTCGGTTTCGCTAGAAACAGTGTTGGGTTATTCTGGGCATGGTTTTCAGAAACAATCGTTGTTGAACTTATTATCATCTATTTTCTATTGATTTAGTTACTTTTTGGTTTAGTTAATGCAAAAGTCTCTCTTACATGAAAACTATTGATTGTATTACCAGACTGTGAACTTACAAATAAATCATCGCCATGTACAAGTTTTGTTTCAATTTTTTTTTGAACGGCAAAGTACAAGTTTTGTTTCAATTGCAAAGCTTATGAAAGAATGTCAGAATCATAAGCTCCCGAAACACAAGCTACTTGAAGCAACTTCTAAAATTGAGCTTGAGCTTATATTATAATACTTGTAACTTGTAAGCTACTTGAAGTAACTTGTAGTTGAACTAACATAAGATGTCCCAAGAATACTGGTAGCCCTGTGGTATAATAACAGAGTGCCTCTCTTCAAATACGAAATACTTTTGATGACGTATAGTTGGTATACCAAGCCTCCGGGCTTGGGTCACACTGTCACTTGGGCTTCTGGGCCCAACTTAGCAGTCATGGGCCGAAACTAAACTCAATCCTGCATTGGTAATGGCCCGGACACAGCAAAACGGACGCGGACCTAACTATAGTCTACTTCCGTCCGCGGAGAACACACGCATCCGTACGCACGATTTCTGTGGAACCTTGCCCGACAAGGAACCCACTCCGGCCACTAACGAAACAAACGAAATATTAAGAAACCATAATATTTCACTCGCTTATAAAAGGGACCATCTGACACAATGAACAGTATGATTTTCTCACTCTACATACACACACTTTCTCTCTCTACATGTTTACTTACTCTCACGCCGGAGTCTAATCGTGGGGTCCGTCCCCACGGTAAGGCTAACGGTTTTTATTTGATCGTGCAGGAAATCATCTCACTTCTCTTGCTCTAGTACAAGATCTGACACTCAAATCATTCGGAGGCCCGGTTCAACAAAGGATTCGAGCCCTATTCTAAGCCCGACACTTTTTTTGTACTAACAAGTGGCGCCATCCGTGGGACCCTAACACAACCACGTTTTCTAAAATACTCATCATGAGCACTCGCGAACAGCACACCCTAACCATTCCCACGTCCGCCGTTTGAAACACCGAGGGAAGAAGTGGCCCACAAGGTCTCGAGGAGCCTACGTCTGACGAGGTCCTAAGAGAACTGTGCGAAAAAAACTACCACCAACTGTTGCCGCTCATCGCTGAAAAAATGCAAAAAGAAAAAGAGCAGCAAGATAAGCTCAACGCAGTAAAGGCACGCCTACTCTACGGTGATGAATCCAAAAGAAATCCAAGAAATTACGAAGAGTCGCACTACTCCGAATCCAAGACGCCAACCGCCCGAATCCCATCACCAATTGCCAGTGTCTTCAAAAGACTCAGACGAAACAGACCTCCTTCACCTGGGCCCAGGCCGCGAAAGGAGGGAGATGTATTCAATAGGTTGGGGGGAAAGAACAAAGCGCATATGCACGTTCTGACAGCCGCCACCAGAGTTCCCATACGAAGGGAACCGAAGTGCAACCAAGGAAGCATCATCACAGGGGCACATTGCCCCGAGAAAACAACAGATATTCGGAGAGTGAAGACAGCGAGGGAGGTCACTGAAACTTCAAATCAAAGAGGCACAGGTCAAACACCTACGAAGATGATCCCTCTCAGCCTTGGACGTGTGAGGAAAGAAACCCTTTCACACCTCGGATCCGGCATTTCGATTTCCCAAAGACAAGGATGCCTAGCCATGTCAAGACATACGACGGAAGCGGGGATCCGAAAGACCACTTAAAGCTCTTCCAGTCTGCTATGAAAACAGATAGGTGGCCAACGTGGTGCCATATGTTCAACTCAATGCTCACTGGAAATGCTAGGGTCTGGTTCGACAAACTCCCAAAAGAATCCATTGACAGCTATGAAGATTTAAGAGCAGCGTTCAGGGAAAATTATCTCCAGCAAACAAAACACATCAAGGATATGGGAGGGGCATATAATTTCTGAGAAATACCCATATCATGCAAAGAGATGGAGACAAATCCACGAGGACTTTAATGGAAACGTACATATGAGCAGAAGTTCCTGGACAGTGGAATGAGGGCCCGGAATGCATGAAGATTCTCCCGGATTCATGCACGAGGAAGAACACAACCCTGATATTGATTAAGCGTTTATAATGAGGCAAAATCCTGAGATCAATGGACGAAATATACAAGGGTCGACGTACGTCTTTTTCTGGCAAGGGGAAGTCACACTTCGCTTTAGTCATAGTCGGAAAAAAGCACCCACCGCTGGAGGCAACCAGAAGGAGGAAACAAGCCAAACTTCAAAAAGGGTTTTAAAAACACAAGCAAGGTCCGGATCAAAGCCAGATAGGTTTTCCAAATCCTTATGAAAACCCAAAAGAAATTTTCGCTTTAGACAAAAAGGAAAATATCAAGGCGTCCCCGCCAATGTGAATCCTGTGGGAAAAAAAGGGATCCAAACAAGTACTGTGAATTCCATGCGGATACGGGGCATAACATGGACGAATGCATACAGCTGAGAAAGCAGATAGAGGAGATGATCAAGTCAGGTAAATTGTCGTAATTCATCAAAGAATTAAAACAGAACGACAAGCCAAAGGCACAAAAAAAGGGGGAAACGGCCGGAAAGGACAAGCCCCTAGCCATCCTGATGATTCAACCATGGGAAAGGGTAGCCAAACAAAGGGTCACCCAGAGCTTCTCTTCGGAGACAGTAATCTCCTTTCCATCTTTAGGAGAGGAAGACGGAACAGAAGGACCAATGATCATCGAAGCTGAAATAGGAGGGCACTTCGTACACCGGATATACGTGGACGGAGGAGCGTCCTCAGAGGTTCTATACAAACATTGCTTTGTCAGGCTCCTACCAGAAATAAAAAGCCAGATTGTCCCAGCTACCGCATCACTCATAGGATTCAGTGGAGAAACCATTTGGCCGCTAGGCCAGATATCCCTACTAGTAAAGATAGGTGACGAAAAGCATTCCACTTCCGTATGGATGAACTTCATGGTTATCAGGTCACCATCCTAACGCAATGAATTAATAGGCAGGACGGGTATAAGAAAGATCTGTGTCATACCATCCACGGCACACGGAATGTTAAAATTCCCAGTCGAAGGAGGAACAGTGATGTTACGAAGCAGCAGAGTCATCTCGATGGAATGTGCAATGATCTCCGGACCAAGCACACAACACCCCATGACCAGTTAGGTGTTGGAGGAGAAGATAAAAGTGGCCATTCATCCTGAGTACCCTGAGCAAACAATAGCCATAAGATCTACCCTAACAAAAAAAGGACGCAAAGAACTATGTGCTTTGCTCAGACAAAATCTGGATGTTTTTTCTTGGAAGCCAGCAGACATGAAGGGCGTCCCACGACACATAGCGGAGCACTGCCTAAATGTCCGAGAAGGATGCCTACCTATCAGACAAAAATAAAAAGAGGGCAAGCGCCAGAAAGGAATAAAGCTGTAACACCCCCAAAATTAGGTAGCAGCGGAATGGTAACAATGGGGTGCTACGTCAAAGTACAACAATCAAGATATAGGAAACGACCATAAATGGACGTTTAAGACAAGATTTCATTCGATGCCATAACAAAATATCAGAATTTATACATTAGGTCCCATAAGGTTTTTTAAAAAAGAACAAAAACATTCTTAATTAAAACAAAAGCTTCATAATACCACAAAAGATGACCTTAATTTTTTTAAAGATGAATAAAAGTTGCATTGAAAAAAGATAACACAGAATCCGTCTTCATTGATATCCGCCACGGCTCCCCTCCAATCTTCATACCCTAGGACCTGAAATTACATGCTAAAAGTCAACACAAAGGTTGAGTGAAATCATAGGTTTATCGGTAAAAAGGGTGGACCACAAGATCGAAGTAATAGTAGACTCTGAAACACATTCAGTAGTCCAAAATGTTTATTATTGCACTAAGCTCATGACCCCGAAGCCTTAACTAGATTTGTGCCCCAATCAGAATATAGGATGCTTGCCAACAACCTAACACCTCTCAATGTTAAATGCACCTTGATCAAACTAGTGACCCAAGGAAAGGTGGGGATTGTCAGTCCCGATAGATCTATCCACAACACTCGCGCTTACTACAATAGCAATTAACAGTTCATGATAAATAGGGACTTCACGGCAATAAGGTAACTTAGCAATAATATTCAGGCAGTAATCTGGATAGCATACACTTTGTAAACACTTAGAAAAACACTTGTGTCCAATAGTAAAACAAGCAATGTAATTCACCCCGTAGATTTTGTAAAACAATCACGTAGTAAAAAGGGGGCTATGAACTCACCTCGAGTGAATGGTAATCAACAAGTATTCATAATAGAAAATGCGTCACGAAGGAATCCAAAGGCAACCTAATCCAATATAGGTCGTATAAGTACTAAACACTTTGATTATTTATAGGTCGTATAGCTCATCATACTATCGTTCGGGCTATCATAATTAAGAGGTCATGTAGTGACGTATGAGGAGCTAGGACACTTTAAATCGTAAATCCAACATCTCGGTGATACGACCACCCGAAACCGTTTCCGAAGAGGCCTCATTATGAAACTCCCTAGTAATATAGTACTTTGATTAACTAATACCACATATAATTCTATATAGCTACATCACCATCTAATCGTTTTAGTGAAATCATATTTATAAAGTAAAAATGTTTATAAGTATACTTTAGTAAAATTGGCGTAACTTTCTCGTTTTAAGTCCGTTTCTTTCGTTTCTTACGTCCACGCCTTCGTATTAAGACAAGTTATCAAAATATAACATTTTCAAAATTTGAGTTTTTTTATGAATAGTGATTTTACTGTTCATAACAGTTATATATTTATTTTTATAGATTTAGTTATCGTAAATCTCTCGTAATTGACGAACTTATTTCGTTTGAGCTGTTAACTCCGTTTTTTGTTAGCGATCTTTCAGAGTAGCGTTCTCTGTTATCTTAATTTTTTTATTATCATATTCATGATTGTTTTTAAAAATATAAGTTTCTGTGGTGAATAGTAATTTTTATAAAAATAGTTTTATAAAAGTATATATTTAACGTAAACTTGAAATCGTCGTATCTTTTTTGTTATAAATTGGTTTTTCGAGTTTCTTATCATTTTGGAATCGTCATGAGGTGTACTATCTTTCTAAGGTGTTAAACCTACTGCCTAAAATACGAAATCCAACAGCCCCTTTTGAAATCTTTAGGTGTGCTCATTTTTATAACTTGTTTTCTATACTTTTCAACTTAATAAATACCACAAGTTATCCAATACTTATTATATACTTGTCTTACATTTTATAAAGTTCATGATCCATATTTATATCCATATAACATGTGTACAAGTTCATAAAATCATGTTTACAAGAAAAATCCACTTTTACAAGTTAAACATATCCTAAGTGGTGATTTAGTTTATATAGAACATGTAAACACATGAAAAATGATAAAAAGTAGTAAAGACATAAAGGTTTATAGAGTAACCTTATAGTGATGAATGATGATGAGAAATATAATCTAAAACCCTGTTTTCGTTTTTAAACCAAGCTTGCAAGAATGAAACCCTAATTTTTCTAAAGAACCCAAACTTCCTTTATCTTGCTTCAACACTTGTAAAGGCTTAACCTAACCTTCAAACCATCTTAGTAGGTCTTAGATATGTTGTGTGTATGCTTGTATAAGTGGTAGAAAAATTTATATGGGTTGTGTATATTGAGGGTTTTGAGCCGTGAGCTAGAGAGGAGGAGGGAGAAGAGATTTTGTAAACTTTCACCTTAGAAATGAAGAGTGTGTGTTCTTTCTTACTAGCTACTTTACTTATATACTTCTTGGACTTAGATGAGATCAAGACTAGATTCATAAAAGACACCATGAGGATTTCTAGGGAAAGTTGGTCAAGAGTACATGAAAGTCTTGAGAAAAATATCTCAATGTTCCTAAAACTAGAGAACATCCCATGAAATCAAGGAAACATGTTTTCAAGTTAGATATCTTTGTGTTTTCTATCTATATATCTGGATAGACTATATATGTATAAGATATTATGTTAAATTTTTAGGTATTGGGTATAAAAGTGGGTATTTGTTGAAGCGTAGAAAAGTTTTGTGCTTCTTCCTCGGTTATGCTAAATGTATTTAATTGGAAACGAAAACGTTTTTACGCAAACCAATAAAATAAAATATAAAAAAGTTGATTATTACTTTCGTGAAAAATAATATATTGCTTGCTTGACGATAAACTTTAATTCGTTTGTGTCCGTTTAAGTTAATTGTTTGATTTTAGTTTACTGTTACTTACGCGATTTAATTTAAGTATTAAATAAAAGTAAACGCGTACGAGAGGCAAAAAAATTAATTAGTGAAATATATGACGTCGTAAATGACCTAAAAATACAAAATGTTACAGTCACCTTCCTGCTCCTCAACTCCTCCGGTTAAAAGAGCCATTGTCCTCAAGGCTCAAGCAAGTTGCGGCACTTGAAGAGGTTACGCACGGTTTAGAGAAAAGATGCGGATCACTATCTTTAGAAATTGGTCCTCGCCTCACGCTCCAACTCACACTCTCAAGCACGCCTTTCCCAGGTATAACTCATCGCCAGTTTTCTCCTCTCCATAATAGCCAAGAGTTCCAAAACGAACTTTAACGTAAATGAGATTCTTCTTTTTTTCTTCTTACTTATTTGATTCCTTACTCTATTCTACTCTTCTTAACTTCTTTCTGTCTTCCATTTTTCTTCTTTTCTTCTTTCTCTCTTCTTCGCATTTAACGTTCCCAAGTATACTCAGCTCCTTGCCGAGAGTTCCAACGAACTTTGACCAATGGGATTCTTCTTCGCTTTAGCTTCTTCACATCCCGCTCTACGATCTCAATAGGCTCTTCGACAAATCGCAGATTTTCATCAATCTCGATCTCATCCAAAGGTACTTGAACATCTGGCTCAGCCAAACATTTCTTGAGATTAGACACATGAAACGTGTCGTGGACACAACTCAGCTCCTGGGGTAACTTCAGCCGATAAGCTACCGGTCCAACACACTCTACTATTTCAAATGGTCCCACATATCGTGGTGCCAGCTTTCCTTTCTTACCAAATCGTACCACTCCCTTCCATGGAGATACCTTCAGTAACACTCGGTCTCCAACTTTGAATTCAAGAGGCTTACGCCTCTTATCAGCATAGCTTTTCTGGCGACTTCTTGCCGTTTTCAACCTATCCTTAATCTGAATAATCTTTTCTGTCGTTTCTTGCACAATTTCTGGTCCAATAAGCTGACTTTCTCCAACTTCAGTCCATATCACAGGGGATCTACATTTCCGCCCGTACAGAGCCTCAAATGGTGCGCATTTAACGCTCGTGTGGTAACTGTTATTATAAGAAAACTCAATCAACGGGAGATGAGCATCCCAACTGCCACCAAAATCCATAACACAAGCTCGAAGCATATCCTCCAGCGTCTGAATAGTACACTCACTCTGATCGTCTATCTTAGGGTGGTAAGTCGTACTCATATGTAGTTTTGTACCCAACGCCTTCTGAAGAGCTTGCCATAAGTGTGACGCGAATCGACCATCACGGTCTGAAATGATTGACACTGGCACACCATGTCTTGCTACAATCTCGTTGATATAAATCCTTGCCAGCTTCTCTGTTTTGTAATCTTCACGAATGGGTAAGAAGTGAGCCGACTTGGTCAATCTATCCACTATGACCCAAATCGCTTCGTACCTACTGCTGCTTCTAGCCAACTTTGTGACTAAGTCCATTGTTATCTTCTCCTATTTCTACTCAGGGATTTCTGGTTGCTGAAGTAATCCTGTGGGTTTTTGATGTTCGACTTTAATCTTAGAGCACGTAAGACATCTGCTAACATACTCAGCAACGTCTCTCTTCATACTAGGCCACCAATACAAGTCTCTCAGATCATAATACATCTTATCCGCACCCGGATGTATTGAATATCTAGAAGTATGAGCTTCATCCATGATCAGTTTCCTTACACCACCAACTGATGGAATCCAGATACGATCAAAGAAGTAAATTCCACCATCATCTCGTCGTTCAAAGTGTTTTTCTCATCCTCTTAGCCATTCAGCTAGAGCTTTAAGATCCTTGGAAGCTTCGCCCTACGCTTCTAAAATCTTAGTCCTAAGTCCAGAATGAATAGTAATACTCATATCACATACTCGCCTTGGCTTGAGCCTTTCCTTTCTACTCAAGGCATCTGCCACCACGTTCGCCTTGCCCAGGTGGTATTTGATCTCACACTCGTAGTCACTGAGTAGCTCGATCCACTGCCTTTGGCGCATATTTAGATCTTTCTGGTCTAATA